>JAATLQ010024229.1:0-22518 GCA_013421005.1 Heliconius erato x Heliconius himera
AAGATGGGTGTGGTGGCATTACACAAGTAATATACTCATAACATTGTTTTGTTTGATATTGTTTAATAAACATATTTTAGATTATTTAGTTAAGTGGTGGTATTGTTATTAATTGTAACTAAATGATTAAAATATTACTAGTGGCGACATTTAGCTATATGTGTACTTCCTTACCATCTGTCAAAGTCATATTCATTCTCTAATAAACTACTATCCAATGTCCATGCGTTTTATTAGTATTTTATAGAATAAATGGTTACAAACTTATATTTGTAATTTATTACGTGCATATACCCGCAAAATTAAGTTTGTCAATTTAAAAAAGCTGTACTTCCCGTTGAACTACAATTCTGAAATTGGTACGGAAGTCTGGGCGAATCCGACTCGCACTTAACCGATTTTTTTATATAATTAAAATGTTTAATGCACTATTTATTTTTCTCCAATTATCTAAGTAATAGATTTCTGCACATTAAAGGAACGTACAGTTGAAAAAAGAAAACTATCGAATCTTTATAATGTCGACAGTTTAATTAAATTTATAATTAAAATTTAACGACAGTTTAATAATTTAAAATTAATTCGATTCGATTCGAATACGTTTATTATATAAATCCTATTCGAATGGATAGCATTCTTTTATCATTGCCACTGTCCAAATCCTGCGCCTCTATCTCCTCTATCTGAGACTGTAGAGGAGGTTGTGTATGATTGTAAATAATGGGTCCACTTATGACCGCTTCTACACTAAGAAATAAAAACTTAGTAAATGTACCCTATTTTTAGGGTTCAATTCCTACTCAGAGTAATAAATTATTTTAATTTCCTCAATCTGGCGGAACTCAATTCCGCCACTTAACACTTAATGTTTCGATTTTAAGCAGAAAATGGCAAACGGAATCTCCTAATACTCTACTACCATATAGGAGAAAAAGCTATAAAAAACCTTATTATTTAAATTTTTATGGATTTTGTGTTGTGAGCAGTGAAAAAGTGTTTATAAATCATTTTGTTACGATGCTGAAGAAATTAAAATATTTCCTTTTTTCGAGTAGGAATAGAACCAATAGCCATCGCTTTTATAGTCACACGCTGTGCTATTACGCCTAGGAGCTTATGGAATCTACGCTTTCATCCTTGCGCAGGATGAAAAGTTAAAATTTTCATTTATAAGGTTTTCGTTGCAAAGCCAAAATACTTAGGATTAAAGCGGAGGTAGCCCAAAAAGGCTATGTATTCCACATAGCAAGTTTGAAAAGGTGTACAGCACACACGTACCTACCTACATAAGTGGGTAACAAATCGGCACATTTGGCTCCATAGCCGGCGTTGTTCTAATAATACCCTGTATTTGTCAAGTCACTTTACTTTTACCTTTGTGATATACGAATACAGCAATATATGGAGATGACTATATATATTTTTTAGATTTATTTAAGCTTTGTGTGTATAGACTGGTGGCCTCCGCGTGGCTTCGCCCGCTTGTACTACACAATTATTTATTTTCTCATCTCAATTTCTTTCGTGAACTGATAACATTATGATTTTAAAGACAATAGCCGCATACATTGATGACTAAAGTTCAATAAATCACTTATTTTATGAGAATATTGTCGCATGCAACTCTTTATATTGACATATCATCACACTCTTTATATTTTACAACCGATTAAAATAAAATCAACACTAAATGTTAAGGGAAGTTTGCCAAAATACAATAGAGACAATTGTATTTAAATCGGTTAAGCCGTTTCTGAGATTAACGTGAACGCACAGGCAAACAGACACACAGACAAAAAAAATAAAAATTATTGTTTTGGGTTCTTTTACTATAAAAGCCCCCAATAACATTTTTTCTTATACATCTTCCATATACGGACACCGATCCGTTACGGTTTTATTATACGTATATAAGTATAGATGTTAAATATGTCAATTGTTCATATTAAATATATTTTGATGTCTGATGTTTCTAATTTTATTATTAAATATAAAGCTAAACGTCGATTGGCTCTACAGCAGTGAGGCGTACTTCTTTCGCCTCGTCCACTGTCAACATCCAATACATACCCTCCGTGGGGTCCTCATGCTTGTTACGTGACCTAAGCCTTTATATATATATATATACATATATTTATAATTCTTCAAAATTGACAACTTAAAATACAACAACAACAACTTAAATTATACTGATATAAAATATTAAAAACACCACATCCATTCATTTTGGACGTACTCCGGTTACGCGTGCACGCATTTTGTTAAATCGACCCGCGGCAATCACTCAGAGTAGATGGAGTATACACTTTTGTTTGATTTGAGCCTTAAAAAGTGCTGTGTAAGGGGACTTAAAAGGTTAGAATGAGTTAATATATTGGTGACGCTCCGGAATACTTCAGTTTTTTGGATGGATTGTAAATTTGATTTAAAAAATAAATTTCTTCATGTTTTATCCCGAATATAGTAGGGTAGGCAGAAGGAACCTAGTGTTAAGATACTCCGTTCTCCACTTTCCACTGAATTCTGGAGGCGTCGTAGTACAGTGATACTCAACGCCGCGCTTAGCCTCGTTTTCGAACGAGGAAATGAGAATATTAAATATTTCATTTCCTCAAGTGGGGATCGAACCTACAACTTGTCACGTTTATAGTCGCACAGTTGTGACTGCCTTCTATTTTATCATACTTTTTTATTTTTATTATTTATTATATTCATTCAATTTTATCCGAAAATTAATAATTTTTGAACTATTCTTCTTTTTCAACAAATTTATAAAGTGTGTAAAGCATTTTACACTCAATTTAAATCATCTTCACTTTTAAACAAGTACATTTTTTTATTGTTACTGTCGAAATATTTACGACGAGTTTGGCTTTGAATTGTACGGGAGTTCAGGAATATTTATTTTGGCAATAATTGATACTTGTGACTCTTCACATAAAGTAAAATATTCTCGGTTTTTGTAGAATTATTTTGATGAATGTTTTTATGTAGTGATGTATAGCGGTCGATCTGTTTGTTCGTCTCTCCGTCTGTCATCATTTTTCTCAAGATCGAGTGGAGGAGGACTTTGAGTATCAAGTGGCGATTAACTTTGTTTAACCAGAAAAAAGAAATACGTATTTATAAGCGGCTCTCAAGTCTGAGATCGATTTTGAGAATATTTTATAAATACGGGCCTCTTAGTGCTTCTGCCTATTCTGCTGTATACTAGGTGCTAAACTAATTGCTTATTAATTACAAATTTGAACAAATTTATTGCTAAAATGAAGGAATTCATATATTCCAAGTGAAAATGCACTACAAATCCAAGCAACGGACAATTCTACGTTTGTAACAGGAGCTCATCACAGGAAATCTGCATACATTTTCGAAATAATCCTTGGAATAGTACCCGCTATACTCTAATGAAAGCAAACACGTCTATCCAACCATTATTTCGATTGGGCTAATTGAAATTTTACTAAATCCCATTGTTCAATCGAATTTCTGCTCAAAAGTTTAAGTAAATGTTGAAATTGGACACATAATTTATGAAATTTTATTTAAATCTACATTTTATGGGATTTAAGAGTTAATGTAACCGTGATGGTTGTGGGTTTGATGCCTATTCGATGTAGTAATTATATAATATTTAAATTATGTTGGGAAAGATGTGAAAGGAGTGTCTTAAAAGTTACATTTAAACTCATTATTATAATCGAATATTTAATTTCTTTCAAATTCATATTTTTTTCTTATATCTAATATACACTTTAAATATATATTTTTAATAATTCTGATAAATTATTACTTAAAATGTACCTTTACTATACAGTGCATACTCTCGACTGGAATTTCAATTTATATAATATAATGAATATTATATATCATATTCATTATATTAATTGAATTGTAATTGGCCGGTAGCATAAAGAGGCCGTCGAGGCTGAGTAGAAGCGTGCGTTGTGGGTTCGATGTGTATTAGATACGTGCGCAACAAATGGACGAATACCTCAATATCACGTCAACCGATTTAAATGATTTTTTTTTATTGAAAAAGATTAACTTCAAGAGTAGCTTGATGAGAGTTTGATTTTAGTTATATTCAGATTATGAGATCAGGTTGAAATTGAAGAAGCGGTTTTTTTATTGGCTGTAAATTATAATTTTAATTATCTCGTTCTGGTATTCAAAAGTGACTTCAAAAAATATAACTTTGAGTTCTGGCAAAAGAGAACAGTGTGTTTTAACACTAGGCTTTCTTTACCCATTCGACTATACGCGGGGAATGTATGATAATAAAATGCTGATAATGATAAATTGACTCCAAAGGAATCTATCAAGACGTACTCGTATGTATTTGACTAGCACAAATAAACACCTGCGTCCGACCCTTTTACGAATATATTATATTCAAGAAAGTAATAATGTTGTATATAGGTACGTATTCATAGAAATATATGCATATAATGAAAATTCCTAATGTAATGGCCAGTCATGGCGCAGATGCTACTGTAAGCGCAACAGGTTCTGGGTTCCATTTGGCTCACTTCGATAACGAGGCAAAGCGCGGCGTTTCGGTGGGAAGTGGAAAACGAAAGTATTTCAATAGGAATTGAGATTTGTAACACTAGGTTACCAGGTTTCCTCTGCTTATCACGCAATGTGCATGCAGGATGCAGCGTGAAGCTGAAATAAAATAAATGAATAAACATAATGTAATAATTGCCATAAATGCAAAGATAGCATTGAAGGAGATCTTTACCTAAGAAGGGGTACTTGCAAATTAACTAATGCTTAAAATTAATAAAAAAAATGAATTACACTTTTTTGTAAAACCTTAGCAAGAAATAATAATAAATTTATTTTTATTTTTCAATTTTATTATAAAAAAGTTTCATATTAATATCTCTTGATAAAAATTGGGCTTAGCGTGGGGAACGTAGTGTGTCAAAAATAGGTTTCCTATACCTATTCTGCTTATGTGAGATGCAGGGTGAATATAAAAAGAAAAAAAGGTTTATACGTAGTATGGTTATTTTTAACATCACATTATAAATGTTTAATATTTTGAGGCCAGTCGTGGCACAACGGCACAAAGTGTGACTGTAAAACTTACTGGTTGTGGGTTCGATCCCCACTCGAGGAGATGAAATATTTACTTAAATGTATATTTTGATTTCTTCGCTCTGGTGTCGAGGTTAAGCGTGGCGTTGAGTTCTGCCACTCAACACGCATTGCTTCAGAATTAGGCAGAAAGTGGGGCAAGCAGTGTCTTAACACTAAGTTCCCTCTGCATACACGGCAGTGTGCGGGATACAGCGTGAAGCTGATTTATTTTTTAAAAAGTCAAAATAAATATTTTTTTTTGTATATTTTCAGTTCGATCGTAATATTCTTCTAAACCCTTGACTATCAGTGAAAACCGCATTGAAATCTGTTGCATATTTTGAAAAATGAAATGTACCGTTTCGGTGGAAACGACTTTGTTTTATATACATGGTATAAAGAAAGTGCCACATAACTTTCGAATAAAGAATTCTACTGGATTCCTCCAAAGAGAGCACCATTCTGAAATAAAGCTGTTAAAATTTACATATAACTTAAATCACGATAACAAATGGCTGTGAGAAGTGAGAAGATTCTAAACGTTTTATACTTACTTCCATTCGCGTTCTGGTTTTGTACCACTACATATAAAATTTTTTTTCAAAATATTTTAAAGACCTCTAGGTCTTTAAAATATTTTCGGCCTCTAGGCCGCTTGTAGTTTTGTTTACAAATGAATTTAATTATAAAATCTCCTTTTTTTCTCTTTCTTATAAAAATTTCAAGGAATCGTTTCTTAGAGATTCCACTACACTTCAAAAGGAACTTATAAGCCAATTTCCAGCGTTGTACGTCGCATAGTTTCGGCTGTGCGTTGTCTGTTAGTCACTCAGTGAATGAAAAGTTTAATTTATATAGTAAGGACCCGCTAGCGGCTTCGCCCGCTTGAACTTCACTATAATTTATATACTAATCCGAATTACTTTTATATTCTAATAACATTATCACTTTAAATATCTATACATTTTTGTTCATTTAATTTAGAAATTCTTATTTTCAACAAGAATTTCAGCCAATCAATAAGATTGTACGTTGTAGCATTTTCAAAACTTTATATGGATATAACAAAAACAAAACACTTTATATTGATATAACTTTTTGTTTATGAACCGATTGAAATAAAATAAACGTTGACGAGTAATAAAGAAGGGAGAGACGGAAGTAAGACGCTAGCTAGACGTTTAAGTTATGTTTTTTTAAAATATCTACGAATTTCTTATACTGATCCGATTCGCTTTGGTCTACTATACTTATGTTTTTAATGTATTTAATTACTAGTATATAGCTTTAAATTTCTTAAATTGTACTGTGTTTTTACTCTCTAATTGTCACTCATTCTCTTCCACTAGTTGACTGGAAGAGATATCTTATACAGTTAAGTCGACCTTTCTATACGATATATTTTTTATGTTTTTATGTCTTATAAAATATACAAATCACCCTTCCTTGCCTGCTATAATACGCGGAATACAGCGTGAAGCTTAAAGAAACTTTATTGAGAAGATGTTTGCTTTACCAACTTAACTTTGAGTTAAAAACAAAAAAATTGTAACATTTTCAGTACTGCAATATCACATTTCAAATAAAAGTTTGTAATTCTGTTAGAACATTCGTTTAGAAATCAGAGTAGAGTCTGATTTTAGAATAACTTAAAAGTTATTTTTGTAGGTATCAAATTATTGAGGTCATCTGGGTGTAAAGTGACGGTGTGGGGTTTAATTCCCACTCGGAGGAATACAAGACAAAGCGCCGTTGAGTTCCACCACCCAACATGTGATATCTGGGGAGTCTCTTAAGCACTAGGGGTATATGCGTACATGAAATGTAAAACTTGTAACAGAGTAGACAGAGGAAACCTGGGGATCTAGTGTTAAAACACTCCATTCCTATTAAGATACTTTCATTCCACACTTTCCCCACATTGAGTGTTGAGTGGCGGAACTCAACGCAGCGCTTTGCCTGGTTATACTCGAGCAAAGAAATAAAAATATTAAAACTCATCACGAAAGTGGGGAACGGAGTGTCTTAACACTAGGTTCCCTCTGCCTACTGCAGGATACAGCGTGAAGCTGAAAATTATTATACACAAGTTTCTTAAACGTTATTGGTATTGAGCATAAGTAGAGTAATTTCCCATCAGTCCCTAACCGACCTGCTACGAACTGAGTGTCGTAATAAGCCATGCCCTTGCTTAATGAATCTTGGTACACTCGGCTATAAATTTAAGTTGTATAGAAATCGAAGCCAAAGTTTAAAAAATATTTAAAAAAATATAAATATATTCTGACTGTAAGAATCACATGATGATCTTCAAATGGTTAAAATATTTTCTTGAATGGCTAAGAATATTTTTAATTAAGTTTTTTTCGAACAAATAACGTTAGATCGAAATGGACCATTTGGGAGCTAGGATACCACAAACAGACTTACAGATACACAGCTACTTTCCCTGGGACACCCTAATGAATACAGCGACAGCGATTTTATATCTTTACAATATCATTTATATACAAGTCTTCTTTTTATTTCGCGCTCTATCCTACACATATAATAAGAGACGCAGAAGGAATCTAGTATCAAAACTTTTCCTTACTCACTTTCCTCCCAATTTTCGAGACATTACGTGTTGAGTGGCAGATTAACACCGCGCATTGTCTTGTTACCATAGCAAGGAAATGAAAATAATTTATTCCCTCGCATAAAAATCGAACCCAAAACCATCATGTTTTACAGTCAGTTACTATGACACAACTGCCTCTATAAGTAAATATAATTTAAAGCAAAATAAAATCTGTTACTTTCTAAGTATATACAGTACAGGGAAAATTTTGAAAGCAATTGAATTGATGATTTGTTCATGTTAAAATAACAAAATTAACTGTAATTAAATTAATTGTTAATTGTCACAATACAATTAAAAATATAGGTATATAATTATCAAAAATTAATATAAATCAATACACAGTTTTCTACATCACTATACCGAACTTAGCCATATATAACTAAATTACCGTATCGCTATCGAGCACAGAATAACCGCCTATCTCTTGAGAGCCTTAAATTTTCATGCAAATATGTCCAGGCCTGGCACAAGAGCCCAATTTTAAGCTTACTCTAAACGTAACGCAAATTCTATACTATACTATTATACATAAATATATAGGTACTATATGATATATTATATGAGTTGTTGTAGCGCAGTGGTACAGCATTTTATTATAAAAACGATGGTTGTAGGTTCAGAACCCCGGGGTAGTTAGCTATTTTTATTTCTCCACCCTGGCAGACACAACAGCGTTAAGTTCCTCCACTCATTACACAATATTTCATATGCAAAAAATGAGAAACGGATTTAGAAAAAGAACACTAGGTTCTTCCTCTGTCAAATTCGCTGTTGCGTGAAGTTTATTTTTTACAATTGTCGTTTAAAAACATGATATAATTTTAAACAGCATGAAGCTAGAAAATATTATATTTTATATTATTTTGTTTTTTACACACACACATTCACCGGCCATTCATCTCCCAAAATTTCCCATAAAATGATGAAAACTATAAACTGTAGAACATAAAAACGGCCATTACAAAAAGACATGGCTGGCTTTATCTGCCGCACCTGATATAAATGTTGACCTGACGAATTTTGATGTGGGTCACATGTTTTAACCCTCAACGTTCACCCTTAGATTTGAAATATTTAGAAATATATTATAGTGACTACTGGCTTGCATATAAATTTAAAGAAAGGTCGTCATGGCATATTGGGGCAGCGTCGTACTGTATACGCAAAAGTAGTGGGTTCGATTTAAACTCGGGGGAATTAATTATTATCATTTTATTGCTTTAGAAACAAGATAAAGCACGGCGTTTGAGCTCCGCTGCTCAAAATTGGACAGAAAGTGGTGAACAGAGCGGGTTAACACTAGGGTTCCTCTGCTTATAAACAATAATCACAAATTGTTACCCAAAGCTTTATAAAAAAAAAAAAAAAATTTTATATTTATAAGACGATTAGAAAATATATATATCTCTCCGTTTTTCATTCTCTTTTTGATAAACCAGTATTTGACAAATATTTTGCGGCCAGTCGTAACGCGACAGGTTTTGGTGTCGATTCCCTACCTTGATACAGCGCGTGAAGTTAAAAAAAAATATAAATATAAATAAATATACTAGAAATATAAACATTCCTCCCAATATATCGAAGTAACAACCATGGCTTATATAGAGAAACTCTTGTCCACTGTGCATTAAGGGCGTCAACAACTCACGTTAAAATCACGAAACGGCCACATATATAACTGGATAACACTAAGCACTTAGTTTTCCATTGAACTGAAATCCTGTATGCGGTACTGTAAATTTATATACAGTATACCTAGATTTTATTGAGTTACGTAGGATTTCAAATTATTTATTTGGCGGAAATCGCAATTAACAATTATTTAATAATCAGCTTCATGCAATATTCCTCACGCAGTAGGGTAGGCAGCGGGAACCTAGTGTTAAGACACTCCGTTCCCCAGTTTCCATCGAATTTTTCGAGGCGGAGTTTTTACTTTTACTTTGGTACCAGAGCGAAAATAAGGAAATATTAATATAATTATTAAAATAATTATTTACCTCGAGTAGGGATCGAACCCACAACCGTTGTGTTTGTGCCCCTGTGTCACGTCGGCCTCAACAATTAATTATACATTAATTAATAGTTCCACCGCGAATAACAATCGATCTTTTGTTAATTGTGAATTCTGTACAAACTAATTATCAGTTTTAATATTTTAACACATATAAATTCACAATTCGAAAATTTCTTATTTTGACAAATAAAAACCTAGTGTCAAATCACTTCTTTCTCCAGAATTCGTGACATTGCGTGCTTAGTGGCAGAACTTAACGCCGCACGCCTCGCCAGGCACTTTATGTATATATTTTTTTATATTCTATTCTATATTATATACTTTATTTTTAATATTTACTTTTTTATATAATTAAAACAACGTGTAGTACAAGTTTGTAGCTGTCATAAAGCGGCTAATACCGCCTTTCATAAAAATCACTCATCTGTGTTTATTGCGTGTATCGATTGAGCGCTGTTTTACGTTTGCGTCTCGAATATTTACTATTTTGATGTGGATGATCTATTGTAAAACTCAATTTACAAACATATGCCAATAGTCAATTACAATAACATAAAAAAAGAATCAGCAAAAAATATATAACTAATAATAAATAAATGAGGCCAGTCGTGGCACAGGCGCACAAGGTGTGACTGTAAAACCGACTGGTTGTGGGTTCGATCCCCACTCGAGGAGATGAAATATTTACTTAAATTTATATTTCCATTTCTTAGCCCTGGTGTCGAGGACAAGCGCGGCGTTGAATTCTGCCACTCAACACGCAATGCCTCCAGAATTCCGCAGAAAGTGGGGAACGGAGTGTCTTAACACTAGGTTCCCTCTGCCTACCCTGCAGTGTGCGGGATACAGCGTGAAGCTAAGAAAAATAAAAAATAAATAATGCATTTAATATTTCTTATTTATTTATTTAAATTCACAAGAGCAAAAAAAAACTATCTGTGTATGTATATGCAACTGAAAAATTATTTATTGTAGGATTCTTTGAAGAGACACTATCCAGTTTTAAAATTTTAATTAAATATATTAGATATAGGCGTCAAAACCTTTTTTTTTCACAAAACTAGCATTTATTTTTTTAATGTTGGCATTCCATTGAATTCTTTACAAAATGACATAACAGTTTTTCTAAGAACAGATCAAAATCTTTTTAAACATTTTTATAAAGTGTTAATCCACACTTAGGAAAGAAAAATACTTATTTAGAAAACGTATAAAAATTTGAACTTACCGGGACACGAACCCGCGCCTCCTGGAAACCGACCATCGGTTTTTTAAATAAGTACATATAAAAATCGTCTACTGTTGATTTGTGACAAACATGTTTCCTTTTGGAAAGCTATTTAAAATTGGATTATTTATTTTTTACTAGGGCTCGCTTGCGGCTTCACCCGTTTGTACCTATTATTATTTATTTTATCTTTTGATTTACTTTCATTATCGAATTATATTATAATTAAATATATTATATTACATTTAAAAAAGACAATATCGAAACGTATCGCGACAAATGGTTAACATTGATAGCTAAAATTTCAGCCAATTCAATGCAACACTTGTTATAGTAATTAGTTACGTTTAAACCTATATATATATCTGCAAAGATTTTGTATTAAATTGTAATAGTTTTAGTTAATATTGTAGTGATATTTATTTCTATAAATGTATGAAGTGTTATGGAAGAGCGAGGCCTCCTTACACAAGTACTAGTGTTTTACTAGTAACTTACTAGGTTGGTCTCATTACTTCACATGTAGCTAAAGAAAATGTGAAACTGAAATAAATATATATATTTTTTTTTATAGTTAGTAATATTGTCTCATGTATTTCTTTATATTAGCATAACTTCTTTTATTTATGAACGATTGAAATAAAACATTTTTAAAGTGTTATTCCACACTTAGGAAAGAAAAATACTTATTTAAAAAACGTATAAAAATTTGAACGTAGTGGGATTCGATCCCGCGCTTCCTGGAAACCGACCGGGAGCCGACCTGGTCGGTTTCCAGGAGGCGAGGGATCGAATCCCGCTACGTTCAAATTTTTATACGTTTTCTAAATAAGTATTTGAAATAAAACTGTTAAAGGAGATTTTCCAAACTTCTATATCTTTCATGAATAGACAGCGTCAGCGGCAGTTTTACAATATATAGTAACTATATATTTGTTATATATTTTTATGCTGATGCTATTTTTTGCTATGACGTTTACAGAGTAATAAATGGTAAACTGCGTACAAACATATTGTAATTATACATATTTTTATGTGTTTGTAAGTTCAGTTTCAAATTAGATGGTCTCTTCAGGCATCACGCATTTTCTCGCATGCAGCGTTGGCAGAGAGAACCTAGTGGTCTGAAGCCTCGTTCCACACTTCCCGCCCATCTTTGGTAACTAGAGAAAGCGCGGCGTTGAGTTCCGCTACGCAACATGTAATGTCTCGCTCTCACGCGGAAAATGATTAACAGAGTATCTTACCAATAGGTTCCCTCTGTCTGCCTTACTGTAAGTGGGGCACAACGTGAAGCTTTTCTTTATTTTATAAGAAAAAACATAAAAGCGTAAAGGTGTAATGGAAAGCCGATGAAGGACATATTTACTCTAAATTAGTTACGAACCCACAAGCGTCGCGTTTACGGTCAGTTTATTCTCACTGAGCCACGACAGCGTTATTAATAAATGACGACAACAATACTGCTTAATCTGAACTCTTAACAGATTGTGGGTCGTTTCGGGGACAATATTTATGGCGGCCATTACCAGAATTATCCTAAGGAGCTTCCCGTCTTGCGGTGATGCAGAACGAAGATGTATGATTATTTATACGTTTCGATATCCGAATGTGAGGAAAAGAAATAATATTATCTATATAGAAGTACGGGGTACATCGTGAAGCTAAAACAGAATTATATATTCTAAATAATGTATATAAGAATTAAAATCATTTTTGTAGCTTCACACTGTATACCGCACATAGCAAGGTAGGCAGAGGAAACCTGGAAACCTAATGTTAAGACATTCCATTCCCTTTAAGACACTTCCGTTCCCCACTTTCGAACTTTACCTCTAATTTTTGAAAAAATCAGGAGATAAAATCAATATTTGTAAAAAATCTTTTCGCTTATATTGACATATTATCCTAGAAAAATGGGGGAACGGATATGTCTTAATGGGAACGGAGTGTATTTACTCTAGGTCCCCATAGTTCCTGAGATTTAGCTTAAAATCTCAGTTAACTGCAAGGACGTATTAATAGAGGAGACCAGGTGAGCCGTTCCCACCCCAGGATAGTCTAGTATACACTCCAGAAATATTAGTAATAAAATACCCTGAAAAAAATTAAACAGATTTTGAATAGTGGAATGGACAGTAAGCTACCTATTTTTAGCTATACATTATTTACATACATTCTTTGTAGCCAGAATCGAACCCACAACGATCAATTATTTTTCTTCACTCTGGTGTCGAGGTAATGCACGGCGTTGAGTTCCGCCACTCCAATGATGACGTTTCTATATAGTCAAACTAATAGGTATTTCATCTTTAAAAAATATCAAATTGAGACTTAAAAATTGAAGTACCTAAATCTTATTATAATAAAATAGAATAGGTATTCTCCAAACGTGATAAAATAAAAATATTTCGAAGCTATATTCTAAATAACATATTTTATAACCCATATTTTATGAGTTACATCAACGTTTTAAGATTTTATGTTGAAAAATCTACCAATATTAATTATACTTTTGCTGTGTCTCATAAATTTTGTTTTTTATTTTTGCTATTAGTGTTTAGACATTCCGTACCAAATAAAATACTTCCAGCACTCAACAAGCAATGCTTAAAGAATTCAGCGGAGAGCGGGTAAAGGAAGTGCCTTAACATTAGGTCTCCAGGTTCCTTCTACCGACACTGCTATTTACGGGATACATTGTGAAACTAAAACAGAAAAGAAACATATAATTATAGTTAATTTCATACATAATAAGTTCTACGTTCGCAAACTTAAGTTTAACAACTTTTATAAGTTGTACTTCTCGTTGACCTACAATTCTAAAGTTAGTACAGAACCCTCGATATGTGTTTTATTTTATATGATATGAGTGTGAGATAAGTTTTTTTAGCTTTCACGCTGTATCCCACAAATAGCAAAGTAGATAGAAGGAACATAGTGTTAAGATACTCCGTTCTCCTTGCATCGCCCTAATTTCAAGATACAATCTTTGTCCTTTTTATCAATAGCGTCAAATATCAAATTCCAGTCTGGAAGCCAGATTCTATCTGTCTATCTTAGAATACAGAATATGCAATGAATAGATAAATGAAGTATATTTTTACGTTTTTTATTGGATTAAAAAAAATCAATTTTATTTCAATTTTATAGCTTTTACAAAAATCACAATTTGCAGAAAATTAAGAGGCCAATGTTTTCTCGCAGGGAACCCTTGATAATCGTTTAAACCTATAATTGGGTTAATGACGCGTTGAAATCGATGAAATTACCATACATTTTTGGATCCTGTATCTTTGCTCATCTGTTACATTGAAAATAATTATATTTTTTTATCGTCTACTTTATCATAAAAATAACCATCGTTAAGGTCGTCGTGGTGCAGTGACTTCTAATAGGGGAAATATATTACGTATTGATTAATTTATTTCAAAACTTATAATACCAACAAAATTATTAAAATCTAGACTTAAAGCAATCAGGTATGTGAGAAAGGGAAGGATAGTGTAAAGGAAATTAAGGATATGGAGTCATTTAAGTTGAATCCTATGCTCTGTACTGTGGTCTATTTTGTTAATGACAATATAATTGGAATGGTAATATTTTACAGATAATCCGACTTGTTAGGAAGAAACTGAGATAAATCTGGGTCCATGGGTCTCTGGGTCTGGGCAAGGGATATCTTAGTTTTTACAGGAATGAGTTTTTCTCCATCTTCTCAAAGGACAAATCACAGAAAAAAAATCTACTAACCTTAGATACGTGGGGCGATTAACTGTAAGCCCCAAATTTTTGACCGAGTTATAGAACTCCAATTGAGTCCTACCAAACACAATAGAAGATAGAAATGACATTAGGCTTCTTGATAGTTGCTGACGCTATCAAAAAGAACGGTCTGAGACTTACCCGCACTAATCGATAATATAAATCTTTAGCTCCTCGTGCTAAGATTGCAGATTGAAGATTGGTGATGAGCAAAGCTATAGCACTATGGATATCATTGATAGGTAGGCGATTACGTAGATTTGTAAATCGTCAGTATAGAGATGAAAGAAGTATATAATCGAAAGGGGAGAGAATTATAAACTGTTCTGTAAACGTTGCCCACACATAGCAGGGCGGGCATATATAGAGCACTTGGAAGCTTAGTGTTAAGACACTCCATTTACATTAAGACACTTCCGTTCCCCACTTTCCATTGATGGCATATATTATTTACATTGTAAATGTCGAAAACTTAATTAAAAATGGGGAACGGAGTGTCTCAACCGCGCTTCCTCTATCTACCCTGGATACAGCGTCAATATTTTTAATTTTTTTATGTATAATTCCACACTTGGGAAAGAAAAATCCAAGGAAACGATATGTTTTTAACATAAATACTCAGTTCAATAGTTGTAACAAGCGCATTAGAATTTTGACGTATGTAGCTTGATGAGAACATGTAGTTTAATGGTTAGCACGCTTGAACGGTTTCTGAGAGTCACTGGTTCAAATTCCACTTTCTTCAAATTTGTAAACGTTTTATAAAAAAATATACGGCATGAAGTTAAATCAAAAAGTGTCAAAAGTTAAGTGGCAGTACTCATTGCCGCGCTTTGTCTCGACACCAGAGCGAAGAAATGGGAATATATATTCAAATAAATATTTTCTCGAGTGGGGACCGAAGAAACAACCAGCCACGTTTACAGTCACACTTTGTGCCATGAACTTAAAAAAAGAAATAAAACGTCATCAAAATGTAACATGAAAACACGAGAAAATACGTTTATAGAAAAATATCCTATTTTAAATAAACATTTTAAATTGGGATAGAACTCAAATCCCAATTAACATACACATACACAGAAAATAAATATACATATCTAAATCAATACCCATTATATATAGTATCAGTCTAGGGCAGGATAAATTCAACTTGTGCCTTGATCACGTCCATTGTATGGCAACGACGTCAGTAAGTCATGATATGCATACTACATTCCAACAAGAAAATGACGCTATTGTGATTTAGTTTACATAGCTTCACGCTATATCCCATATATAACAGGCTATGCAGAGGAAACCTAGTGTAAAGACACTCCGTTCATCACTTTCCACCAAGGATTCTGGAGAAATTACGTATTAAGTGAAGGAATTTAACGCCGCGCTTTGACTCCCAAGCAAAACTCGCAAATAAAAATAATTCATTCGAAATCGAATCGAACTAACACAGATATATCTTTTTAGTATATCATTCGTTAGATGCAAAAATGACGTATATTTATTTTTTCTCTTATAATAAGTTAAATATGTGAATGTATGCGCAACGGCTATTTAGAAACGTTTGATTGCGTTTCCTGCAATATTTCAATAAGTGTAAATATGTATTTACGATATAATGTCGTTGCTGGAGCAAATCTGGCATATATTAGAACTTAGTGTTGACAAATTTCGTTTTCCATTCGTTGGGCAGACCCAATCTTTGATATATTACTAGCGGAGCTTAGCACCGTGTTTGGTCTTTCGTGAGCGAGGAAATAATAATCTATTCAAATCCAATCAAATCAGCTTCACGCTGTATCCCGCACACTGCAGGGTTGGCAGAGGGAACGTAGTGTTAAGACACTCCGTTCCCCACTTTCTGCCGAATTCTGGAGGCATTGCGTGTTGAGTGGCAGAACTCAACGCTGCGCTTGTCCTCGACACCAGAGCGAAGAAATGGAAATATAAATTTAAGTAAATATTTCATCTCCTCGAGTGGGGATCGAACCCACAACCAGTCGATTTTACAGGCACACCTTGTGCCCCTGCGCCACGACCGGCCTATTATTCGTTTTTTATTAATAATCTATTATTCGTGTCAATTATTGCATTGCATACTGAGTGGCGGAACTGAACACCACGCTTGATTTTATTATCAAACATTTAGCTTGCTGTAAAATAAAAGGATCAAATAAATTTAATTAAACACATTTAAAAACATTTTTATTTTCCTTTTTTTAATATTATTTATAATTAATCTTCAAATAAGTGCTACTTAGACTTAAGTTTTTTTAAATTTACAGTCTTAATTTGTTGATGTTTATAACATGGTAACTAATATTATTTTTGGTTTAAGTAATCAAATTAGGAATTAGCATTACTATTATGCCCAATACAATTTTATCTAGTTTCAAGATCAATAATGTACACAAATGCCGAAATAAAATTTTACTATTCTTACTCCTTTGTGATTTGAAATTTTAAAAAAAATATCAACTTCACAATGTATTCCGTACACAGCAAGGTAGGGAGAGGGAACCTTAACCTTAACACTTTAAGACGCTCCGTGCGCCACTTTCCACTGAATTTAGGAGGCATTGCGTGTTGAGTGGCGGAACAATAAGCACAGCGGAAAATATAAATTTAAATTAATATTTCATTTCCTCGAGTAGGGATCGAGTTCACAACCTGTCGGGATTACGGGCACATTTTGTGCCTCAATATGAAAATTTAACATTCCTAAATATAAAAATCATGAAAATGTTATTTTCTTTGAGCCACAACAATGACAAACTTGAAAAATCAAACGTATTATAGAATATGCAGTACAGTAATAAATATGATTTACAGGAATAATAGCACCAATTCACAAACGACAATTCTAAGTCCTATGAAGCTTGGTCCTAAGGTAGTCCTGAGTGATGAATTCAATGACCTAATTTTTTTCGCAATACGTCTTAAAAAAATGCGTCACTCACAATCATCTCACTCACAATCGTCACATCGTCAAAATATTTTGCAGAGGCAGATAAAAATGGAAATTTAACCTGCTACCACTGTTTTTACTGTCAAATGCTGTGCTGTTACGCGACGACAGCCTTATCATAATTCTTACTGTATTAGTTTCTAAATACTTTTTGTTTATTATAAACTTTAACTGGACCAGATCACCTCTGTAAGATCACCAGGTAGAGGATAAAGACGAAGAAGAAGAAAGCTTTTTAATGACCTTCCAGATCTACTTGAGAACGTATACGTACGTGTTAAAGCTATTCTGAATAAAAAAAACATTCAATTTTATATATACCTACTTAAAATTACTTAGGTATATTTATTTATACTATGAATATATACATTTTACTTAAATTAAAATCTTATTTCACTATTAACACATCGTCTGAATTCATTTTTTCTATCAAAGATTTGAAAATATCCTCTTCAAATTTAATACCATCTCTTCCTTTTCCTTTATAATATGGAAATTCGTTGTGAGTTGGCAAGAAGTATATACCAGGCTTACTAAAATCAGCTGCGGCACCCAAATAATTTTCTGTAGTATTATCGAAACATTTACCCAATCTTGCATTTTGTATTGAATCACATTGAACACCTATAAACTTCTTTGGATGTTCAATCGCTTGCCACCAATAAAAAATGGCTCTAACATGACTACATACAACTAGACACGGAATATAAGGTATATCGCTTGGTTGAAATTCGCCACCATTTGCGTAAAAATCCAAATGTCCAAGCCGTTCTGCTATACCAAATCCATCTATATTAGTATGTACAATATCCACTTTATGAGCATCTGATTGATGAAGTCTTTCTTCTGGTGGAAGTGATCTATAACAAGGGCCTGCTGGGTCTAGACCAGTTATTCTTGAAGGTTTTTCCCCGGTTACAGAGTAGTAGTATTTAGCAGCGTGCGCTGCTACGTGCGCCCCTAAGCTTGAACCAACTAGCTCCAAATTATCCGCTGTGAGACCCAATTCTCTTAATCGGACTAGAAATTCACCAATTTTCCTTCCAACCACTCTTGTAATACGAACAGATCTGGAAAAGAGAAATATAATAAGTAAATTCACATGTCCACACGTTGTGACTGGTTGTGAAAATTAAGATGATATTTTTGTTTTAAAAAATCTTGTACAGAAGTAAATTAATATATTAGTTGATGATTTTTTGAGGCCAGTCGTGGCGCAGCGTCACGAGGTGTGACTGTAAAACCGACTGGTTGTGGGTTCGATCCCCACTCGAGGAGATGAAATATTTACTTAAATTTATATTACCATTTCTTCGCTCTGGTGTCGAGGTTAAGCGCGGCGTTGAATTCTTCCCCTCAGCACGCAGTGCCTCCTGAATTCGGCAGAGAGTGGGGAACGTAGTGTGTTAAGACTGGGTTCCCTTTGCCTACCCTGCTGTGTGCGGAATGCAGCGTGAAGCTGATTTATTATTCTTTTTTATGATTTTTCAATTCAAGTATTTTTTTAAATAACCAAATTTTATTCTAATAATTTTAGATCTATTTGTGTAATTTATAAATGTATACCTTCCACGTAAATAATATTTAATATTTTAAGATTTCCTTCATAACTTAGCGTATGTTCTCAGAAAGCGATCAAAGTGTTACTTAAGACTTAAATTTAAAGCTCGTGGAATTAATATTTGGGAACACGAAGCTTCTCGTACACGCTTATGTATATCAGCATATTATGTTACATGTTTTCTTAGTAACGTATCGTCTCAAAAGTTTATATTTTTACATCATGTGTTAAAAATTATATTATATATTAACACATGATATAAAAATATCAATTGGGGCAAGTCGTGGCGCATGGGCACAAAGTGTGACTGTAAAACCGACTGATTGTGGGTTCGATCCCCACTCGAGGAGATGAAATATTTACTTAATTTTATACTTCCATTTCTTCGTTCTGGTGTCGAGGCAAAGCGCGACGTTGAGTTCTGCCACTCAACATGCAATGCCTCTAGAATTCGGCGCAAAGTGGGGAACGGAATCTCTTAACTAGGTTCCCTCTGCCTACCCTACTATGTGCGGGATACAGCGTGAAGCTATTTTTTTAATATAACAATTGCTTTTCAAATAAATTGCAATAAATGTGCGAATATAATACACGCACAAAGATCTTTTTTCTTTTTATTACGCGACACCTTCAAAATTACGTGACACATGATTCTTACACTTATTTTTTTTTATAATAAGGCGGTAAACAAAGAAATGTAGTGACAGCAATTGGTTTGCACATTTCATGTATATCCATACCTATATTATAAATTCGAAAGTAACTCTGTCTGTCTGTCTGTCTGTGCCGCAATCAGGGCCAAACCGCTAATTCAATTGTAATAAAATACTCATACAGAGATACTTGAGGGTCTTCGGATGAACATAGGTTACTTTTTTTTCTCATATTTGTAATATTGTCGATATATACTAATATATTAAAATATTTTTCAATTTGACAGGCAATTTATTCCGCCATGTTAATAACAACCGACCGTTGCTAAGCAACGGTTTGCAAAGTTTATTTGTTGTTATAAGCAAACGTCACCCAAAATGAGCTGGCTTAACGCATACCTGGCGTGCGCCGACTCAACCTTATGAGATACATAAAAATAATGTTTTACAAAAATATTGTCCTTTAAATAATGTTTAAAAAAGTCCGCGATACACATACCATATTTATCTCTGAAGCTTGAGCAAAGTAACACAGTAACAACAAGTAACCATTTTAATTAATTTACTTTACTATCTATATATATAAAATGACTTGTGCTGACTGACTGAGGCACGCAGAGCCGAAACTGCTGATGGTCGAAACGTGAAATTTGGGCAGATGTTTATTTTCATATTCTGGACATCCACTAAGAAGGGAATTTGAAAAATTTTAACCCTAAAGGGATGAAGTTGGGGTTGAAAGTTTGTATGGAAAAATTTTTAAATCGGCACCGATTTTTATAAAATTTGAAATTCAGACTCTTAAAAACATTTCATTGAACACGTGTTTCATGGTTTTTTAGAAATCTACCCCAAAGGGTTCAAATAAGGGGTTGAAAGTTTATACGGAAAAATCTTTAAATCGCCACCGATTTTTATAAAAATTTAAATTCATACTGTTAAAAATATTTTATTGAACACGTGTTTTGTAGTTTTTTTTGAGAAGTCAGCCCTAAGGGTGCAAATACGCGGGCGAAGCTGCGCGTGCCCTCTAGTATTTTTATAATAACAACCCAAAATCATGTATTTTAAACCACATCGTGTCACAGTTTCGCTACGACGATATAACTTACTCTAATAACTCAAAACGATCAATACTGAAACTATGTATAAACCAATTGCACATCACTATAAAAACCGTAATATAACGCAATAAGCGTAAATAATGCCCAATTTTTTCCACTTTTATGAACAATTCCAAAATATCGAAACTCATTTTGATTGATTGTGAGACTCTACATAGAGACTGCAGCGCACGGTATTGACGTGCTCGATATAGCGATATAATTGAGCAATTAACTTTATATGCATTTTGTTTATTGGGAATATGGAATTTCGATATTATAATGGTGATTTTATATTCTTATTGTATTCGACGGAAAATGGGGAACATGTATAAATGGGGAACAGAGTGTTTTAACGCTAGGTTCCCAGGTTCCCTTTTCCTATCCTGTTATGTACAGGACACACCGTGAAGCTAAAAACTATTGTTATTGTAGGTTATTTTGTATAACATAATTTGAGATCTTTCAATAAAAAAATATATAATTGAGATATTATACGATAGATACGATCGAGATTGATTTTTTTATGGAAAAGGACAAAGCAAACGAGCGTTCGGGTCACCTGATGGTAAGTGAATACCGCCGCCCACAAATGATAGTACGAGATAGTTGCGTATTCGAATATCAGTGAAATACGAGATGTGTTCAGAATTTAACGGAAATATATATTTTTTAAACAAATAATAATTCGTTAATAAACAATTAGGTAAACATTATATTTGTCTAAGGTACCTGGCCCATGTAAGGCCCACCTTATTTGTTTTTAAGTATAAAAGAATACCTATGCATGTTGAAGTAAAACAAAAGTGTTTATTCAATCATTTATTTAATGGTCAATATATAAATCACAGTTTTGTTTCAGACAACAATGTTAACTATTAAATATAAGCTCTTTTTAAAAAAGTGACTTCTGGGCTTTATTTAAACCACTGCTCCTTAATAAGGCCATACCTGGGCCTTCTTATGATATATGAAAAAAAAAATAAAAAAAAAATCAATGATATATGAAAGAATTACGTTATCATTGATATTCAATACTCCAGATGACAGGCACATTATTTTCTTTGGAATCAGCACGTAATAATAAAATAAATTATATGTTAACAATAAAAGTAAAAAATATATAATCAGTCAGTTCTTGGAACTTTATAGGAATAATAAACTCAAAGTCTTTAAGTTACTATAAATAAGTTGTGTTGTCTCTCTTAGTTTTCCAATTTTAGAGACAAACCACAACTATTAAAAAACCTACACTTTAAATAAAAGAAAATAAGAACTTCTTAGTAACAGTAATTAAGTATCTACTTATAGGAATCAGTCTTGACATTTACTAAACTATAATAAACTCTTCAGTAATTTCTCTTAAGGTCCTAACAATTTTTAATTAATTTTTCTTAATGCATGCTACAGGGCATTCGAAAAACTCATCATCTGAATCAAGGCCAACACACATCTCGTGGTACCAGGCACCACATAATCTACATTGCCTCATGTGCAACATTTTATCTTCTT
>JAATLQ010024232.1:0-47559 GCA_013421005.1 Heliconius erato x Heliconius himera
AAACCGCACAGTAGTGGATTGCCACGTATCCAGGTGGTGTGGATGATATTTCAACTTATGGCGTACTGTGCGGTTAGAAAATTCGGCGGCAGGTAACAGGTCAAACAGTTCTTCAGAACACTCCCCATGATAAATGCGATAGAGAACGCACAGCGAGGAAACGTCTCTACGCAAAGCCAAAGTATCAAGCCTTTCACAGATTATTGGGTCCCCAATGACTCGAATGGCTCTACGTTGTACGTTAATGGCAAATTATACTCTACTATTTTTTTTAGCTTTACTCGGTATTCCGCACATAGCAGGGCAGGCAGAGGGGACCTGGTCTACTTTTAAGATGGTCTATTCCCATTAAGAGACTTCCGTTCCCCACTTTCCGACGGATTGTGGAGGCGCTGCATGTCGAGTTCGTTATCAAAATGAGAAAAAATTATATGTAATTATTATTTCATTTTCTCGAGTAGGAATCGAACCCATAACCCGTCTCGCTACAATCTACTTCTGTCTTTCTATTATATAAACTAGGAAATCTAAAACCGGAATGTAACTCTGATTGAATTTACAGCTGTTTACATCGAAACGATGAACGTTATGTAATATAACCTATAAACTCTTCGGTAAATGTACTGTTGGATACAATAAATATTTTACAATTTGAACCTGTAGTTCCAAAGATTAGCGCGTTTAACAAAACGAACTCTTCATCTTCATGATATTAGTAAAATACCTAAGCACACCAAGTAATGCACGTTCAAAAGAAAGCTTTAGGCGATTAAATACCAAATTTCATTTTCCATGTCATAAATTATAGACCCTCAAACCCATTAGAGCACCCGTCATCTATCATACGCGACGGTACATGAGAATTTGTCAGAGCTCAAAAAATACAATTCATCATTCTAAGTGGACGTAACACGGGTTCAAAACCGGCGGTCCGCGATATTGGTGGATGTCTATCGGATATACGGATAGGTCATTCTGTAACAAAATATAAAATAGACTTTTGGATTTATTTTGCTATAGCTATGTAGCTACGTTATAGAAAACGTACCAACGTTGAAAAAATCGTCGTTTTGATACAATTTTTGCAAAGTTTCTACACCTTTATTTGTCCAAATTTTCCAACTTTTCCAAGGTTTTAACTTGTCCAAGTATTTATAATGGAAGAAGTATCAACTAATTAAGAGAATATACACTAATGGAACCCAGACCTGACCAGACCCAGATCAGGTTATTTTTGCGTTTATCCCATTCCTGATATAAGATTAAATTCAGTGTAGTAGTGGCTAACGAGTACTGCTGTTTGTATGCAGGGAAGGGGAAGTTAATTAATTAATGTGGACGCTACATATACATTTAATTAAAAACATTATTGTCCAGAGGCCAGTCGTGGCGCAGGGGCCCAAAGTGTGCCAGGGGTCAAAGTGTGCCTGTAAATCGACTGGTTGTGGGTTCGATCCCCACTCGAGGAGATTTCATCTCCTATATATATTGTCCTATGTATATATATTGTCCATTTTGATATTCTTGTTTCTATTGAATAGTGCTGCAAATAAATACACTACTAATTTATTTGTTTATCCTACATCTATGCATAGAAAACTCATCCATTACTAAGTGACTGACAGGCAACACACAGACATAGACACGTGTAAATAATAGCACTTAGAGAAAAAAGATTTCTGGAAATTGAAACATGATTTTCCGTTTTTGGTTTTAAAATCCACACAAACAAAGTTATGGGCGACGACTAGTACTTATATTATAATACATAAACTACCTAAAACTAATTAAAACTGTAACACATTGTAATTATAAAATTAATACTGAAAGCTGTAACAGCCACTGGGCACGTCTTAATTCATTAGGCCACCGATTCCCAGATGTCTGTAGCGTCAGTTTTGACCGCGTAATATGCAAATTACTGAATAAGCTTTACATGTAATTGACACTGGCGTCGATTTACTTATTTTGTATAGTTTTTTCTCGTTTTGTATTGGAGCTTCCTCGTTTTGGATACTAATGTGGTGTAGTGGAACAATGTCCGACTGTAAGCGCGATTGTTGTGGGTTTGATTCTCTCACGATGGGCTGATATATACGATGGGATGGTATATTTGAATTATTTTAATTTCTCCGCTGTGCTAGAGAAAGTGCGCCAACACGCAATATCTCTAATTGGGGCAGAAAGGAGATAAAAATATATGAATACAAATAAAAAAAACCGGAAATAACATAAGAACGACAATTTTTTATTGGATTGTTTATAAATTAAATAAGAAATAGATGAAATATGAGTAAACGATTGAAGTAACAACGCTTCATCGAAACGTTTCATATTAGCTGCAGCTGGCGTCGGAAATTGGATCCATTTCAAGAAAAACGTCTTTCCATTTCCCCGTAATGTAAATAAGTATAATTAAATTGAATGATTTTAATGTTTATTTGTGCATTCAACTGGTAAAAGTGGATTTTAAAGTGTTTGTATTTTTATATAAGAAATATTTAATTGATAAAAGTGTATGGTAATATCAAATGAAGCTCATGCAGGATAGCTGCCAGTCTATGTAATAACAAAACAGTAACACTTTTTCTTTAAGGAGGCCTGCCTTACAAGCCGATATCTTCCGAACCTCATATTCATTGGACAATTAAAAAGTGGTTCGAAAAGTCTATTTAAATAACAAAAATCTTGAAATTTAATTTTAATTAAAATACTGTCATGGGAAGTTTTCGAATCTATGACTATCGCGGCTACAGTCAGACTTTGTTCCTTTACGCCGTAATGGCCTTATACTGCAAGAATTGAAAAGGAAACGATTCTGAAAAATTCTTTGTTATAACTATAATTATTTTTCTATATAGTACTATTAGTCTTTACCACAGCCTGCGTCGTCAAACTCATACTAACGGTTTTGTATGACACAAGACATATTCTAACTTTCTAAGTACGAGAGGTAACTCTGACCACAGGTACAGTGGGTAAAATCAAAACTATTGACTTGATATAATATAGCATTCCTTGATAAAAAGAGACGAGGAGTGTTAACCGAGTGTTAAGTTAAAACATTCCGTTTCCCACTTTCCGCCAAATTTTTCGAGGTATTGCGTGTTGAGTTACGGAACTCAATGTTAGGCTTTTGCCTAGGTGTCAGAGCGAAGAAATTAAAATATTAACATTTAATAATTCATTCTCCTGAGTGATGATCGAACCCACAACCGTCGTATTACAGTCACACTTGCCTTTGACCTAACAGAATGCATTCTGTGAGGCTGTCGTAGTAAAAGTATTGATAACAAATATATACCGTCGTATTATTACTGATCCTATAAGTTGATTGTATTTAAATAATTGAGTGATTCAAAGCTCATTGAATCAAATAGCGTTTGATTATTATGTTACAAAGTGAAATTCATCCAACTCGCTATTGAATACTACATGAAGCTTGAAGCGAAAACTTTAACGTTTAGGGGCTGGATGGCGGATTTTACTTATGTAATGTTAGTATCGCATAATAGCTCTTTATTCTATGGTTTATTTTTTTATTATTGGGCCGATGAGGCCGGTCGTGGCGCAGCGGCACGAGGTGTGACTGCAAAACCGACTGGTTGTGGGTTCGATCCCCACTCGAGGAGATGAAATATATACTTAAATTTATATTTCCATTTCTTCGCTCTGGTGTCGAGGTTAAGCGCGGCGTTGAGTTCTGCCACTCAACACGCAATGCCTCCAGAATTCGGCAGAAAGTGGGGAACGGAGTGTCTTAACACTAGGTTCCCTCTGCCTACCCTGCTGTGTGCGGGATACAGCGTGAAGCTAATTTAATTTAATTTTAATTTTTAAGATGAATGTGGTGTTTCTTTCCGGCTCTTCTCGATCTGCCTTCCGTGTCGGTGGTAGCTTTATGTTCAATGGATAAAACAGATATGCTTGCGAAAAAAAGATATACAAATGAATTTGCAAATATTTGGCACATACCCACGAGAACTTTATACATTAGTCGAGGGCACTTTTGGCGCAGATGTACAAAATGAGACTGTAATCGCGACTGTTTGTGGGTTCTATCCCCACTAGAAGATATGAAATATTTATACCCTGTTGTGTGCGAAATACAGCGTAAAGCTGATTTAATTCTAAATTTAGGTTCTCTAACCTAACCATTTGTTTTTACTGTATATAGGATTTCGAAACTATATAAAAATATTTACCTCGATCGTCCCCTGTACTATTTTCCATAACAATAGCTAATCATCATATTCCACGTAACAAACAGTATTATAATTAATCATATCTCGTTAACGTATTCAAATGCTAAAATAGGTATAAATAATCCAAAATGTGTAGGACATTTTAGATTTGAAGAAGTGATTTTGGATTTGAAAAAATAATAATAACTATAAGGTAACTACAACTTTATTTAAGTTGTTTTATCTATCACAATAGAGTGTATCCTTGCTTACTAAATATTTTTTGGCTAATCTCAACAGCATAGCGTCTCACTATAAACGCAACAATTGTGAGTCCGATTTCCATTCAGAGGAATGAATTATTTTCATTCCCTTTTCAGTTCCTCGCTCTAGTCGCAAGACAAATCGCGGCGTTGAGTTCCCCCACTCAACATGTAATGTTTTAAATTCAGATAAAAAAAGATGAATGGAGTATCTTGACACTAGGGTTTCTCTGTCTATTCTGCGATACGAGAAAAAACATAAAACTATATAAAAATATAATTTTAATTCCAACTAAAATACTATTGCACTTTCTTATTTCACAGCGAATATACGTCAAAATTTATTTTACTCAAGTTCTAAACCAAAACTCACAGTAATATCATTTGGTACACGAGTGCAGTACTTTACGCTTAATACTATTCTACAAACACATTTAAAGGATAGAGGATGAATTCTACGAATTTATTTTCTTGAAAATCCTCGGGCTTCCTTCAAAGGATTATTTATTACCTTCGTTGATAGACTTACAGTATTTTTTGAAATAAATATGCCATCAAAAACATCCTGTAAAAAAACCCAAGTCTCGCAGCTCAGTCTTTCTACCGTAAAAAGTTGTGAGATCCATGTAATACCAAGTCGGTTAATCTATTTAATCTCTACTTAAAGGATCTTCTGTCTTAAGTTATTACATAAGTTATTATCATGCCAATATTAAAAATACTTTACGTTTTAAACAAATAGATCGACTTGGACATCGCATGAAAACACAACCTATCGAAAGACATAATAGACATCATATTCGGAAGGACTCTGTTGAGGAATTCGGTTGCTGGCCCGTCGTGCTGTGTAGTGTGATACATACTAACAATCAAATCATGCGATGTCCAAGTCGATCTATTTGTTTAAAACGTAAAGTATTTTTAATATTGGCACGATAATAACTTATGTAATAACTTAAGACAGAAGATCCTTTAAGTAGAGATTAAATAGATTAACCGACTTGGTATTACATGGATCTCACAACTTTTTACGGTAGAAAGACTGAGCTGCGAGACTTGGGTTTTTTTACAGGATGTTTTTGATGGCATCTCACTTCTTTTTGTAGAATCCTACTTTTTAGTACCTATCTACACTTATTATTTTTCATAATACAGTAATAATGATTCATTAACTGCAAATGTAACCTTGTAATCCTATACATTTATATGGGATTACAAAGTTATTCATGCAGTTGGTGTATTACGAAAACTGGACCGACATTACAAAATATTTAAGTTTTCCCATGATTAAGATACTAAACTCTATTTGTATTCTAAATTTGAAGCTTCTATGTCTGCTAGAAGTGCCTTGGACTTTTGATGATCGGTGAGTCAGTCAGTGAGTGACAAAATTTAGAAACTTTAACAAGTTGTAGTTCTTAAACTACTGGTTCAAATTGACTGAAATTTTAAATATACCGTGTTTATATAATGCCTGATTAGTTACTGAAAATTCAGGTTTCTTGTTTTATCCACAACGAAATTATAGAGGGTCAAAAATGGCCTGAATTGCTTCGAGAAAAGGATGGTACGGCCGTGCCGCTATTTTTTGCTCGACTTGGCGGGGGCACTGCCGTGCCCCCAGATACATTAAAAAAATACTTCAAGGTACCGAGATATTTTTGAATATTTTGTTAGCCTCACACTGTAGGCACATGGCAGGGTAGGCAATGGGAACGTGGATACTTAGTAATAAAACACTGCCGTTCCCCACTTTCTACCGTATTGAGTGGTGAAAATCAATACGCAATCGCATTCACAGCTAGATGCTGTCCCATTGCTCACGATCACCTCTATAGAAATAAAACGTAAAATCCTTGTCATTAATTGGAACACTTTAAATAGAACTGCATCACGTACAACATTTGTCTTCATTTTAATTACCGTTTCTTTCCTCTTAACTGAGTCGAGAGTTATTTATTGTCTAAGCTTATTCTACTAAAATGTCTATGTTTATAACATACTAGCTTTTAAATAGGACGTTGCCTGCGTGAAAACAATGGAAATAATTAAGAATTTTGACATATGGCTCACTCTAAGTTCACAAACAAGTCATCCAAAATAAAACAATTGAATATTATTTTACATGTTTATTTAAAAGCCAATCAAAGGAACTGGCGACATCCGTACCAGGGTATCCTACTTGATTAGAGCTTTCATGTTCTGGAGGTCCATAGCTATATCCTACAGTGTCATAATTCTGTGGTGCACCATACATGGGTGGTGGTGGTGGCTTCTCCATTTTAGTTTTCATTAAGTATTTCAGTAAAATTCCTCCAACCGAAAAGAGTTTTTGGAAGAACGTCATCATGAGGAAGACGGAAACTCCTTTAAAGATGGCTACCTTTGATAGTACGAAGAGCAGAATCATGCCTGTTGAAATAGAAAAAAAATAATTAATATTTTTTAAAGACATGATCAAATGGTAATAAATTAAAGAGAAGAAACTTAGTGAGTTACGAGTACATCGAAACGATTAACGTATTGTAATATAACCTATAGCCGTTCTCGATAAATGGACTATCCAACACAATTTTTTATTTAGTTCAAATCAGTACTTTTTTACGGGCTACCTGATGGTAAGTGATCACCACCGCCGCCGCATTGTGTGGATGGTATGGATGGTACTTGCGTTTGTGACGTATTATGTCGTATGCGGTAAGAAATTTCGGCGACAGGTAACAGGTCAAACAGTTCCCCAGAATACTGCCCACAATGAATGAGATATGCCCATGCTGCCCATGCTGCCCATAATGATAAAGATATAGAGAACGCACAACGTAGAGATGTCTCTACGCAAAGCCAATATGTCAAGCCTATAAAAACACGTTAGTTATTGGTTCACATCCCTTTTAAGTGGATTACATTAACATAATATATACAAAAAAATAATTTCAACTCGGTATAGTCTAGCAGTCCATAATCGATGACATATTAATTATTCTATTACAAACTTAAATTACGAAAAAAAATATGAAAATGCATAATATAACTTTAATTCTTTTTATATGATGCAAATCGCCTCGTTTTTGTGAGTTTGACATCTTCACTAGCGATGGCAGCTTTTGTTATGGTAAATATGACCCAAATAAAAACTTTTTAAAGATTATTCTACCATTCTCTTGAGGCCGACATGGCGAAGCACCGTTTGACTGTAAACTCAATGTTTATCGGTTTAATACTCACATGGAGGAAATATTTTAATTTTCCCGTTCTAATAGACAAATCGCGGAGTTGACTTCCGCCACTCAACACGCGATATCTCGAAAAATTGAGTGGACTATGGGGAACTGAGTGTTTTAACACTAGGTTCTTTTTAACCTGCTAAACCTGCTCACAACCTGTTCACTCGAGGCAATGAAATATTTTCATTTCGGCGCTCTGGTGCCGAGGCAAAGCACGGCGTTGAGTTTTGCCACTCAATCATGAAATATTGGGGGCAAGAGTTCGGTGGAAAGTGGAGAGCAAATTGTCTTAACACTAGGCTCTCTCTGCCTATATTGCTACATGCGGGATACAGCAAGAAGCTGTACATATAATACAAAATTTTATTTCCACTTAAAGTTTAAACCTCTTTTATATTCTCTTTTATATACAAAATCAAAGGAAAACTAAAAAAGCTATAGCAAGTGAACTTGAAATATTTTAGTGAATGTTTTATGAATTTGTGGTTTGAAGTTGTGAAATTCAGTTACCAAATACATAAAAAGTTTAATAAATGAATAATTTCACTAAAAAAGATTGTACTAATATTTTTTCGTTAAATTATTAATTTAGTAGCACTAGTAGAGTTATTAAGAATTTTGTTAAGGTAGAGAAAGAAGCACGTACAGTAGATCTTTGGGTCGTAATTCCGAGACACTGAAAAGTATCTTTCCACAAACACTTCAAATAAATCTTAAAATGAAATGAAAAAAGATAAAGATCAAATGGAATGACTAGCCAATCTATAATAACATTGTAAAACGAACGATTTTTTTTCGTTTGAACGCTCTAATCTCAGGAACTATTGACACAAATTGTTTTTATTTTTACGTTGTACAGTACATTTATCGAGATAGGCTATCTGCTATTTATTACATTACGTGAATCTTGTCAATGTAACCAACCTACAGTAACACTTGGCCGTTTCCATTTGACCGTGTGAGCAAAGTCACCGGTAAAAGTTAGTAGTTCATAAATTAAGCTAATTATACTTTACCCTAATAATTTAAATCACCAACTATTTATAATACTTGATATATTCAAATTACATAAAACGGGAACCAAATCTACACTCTTTGTATAATATAAATCTCAACTACACACACTTACCAATTAATTTCAACGAGCTCTTCTTCTTCTTCGCCCTCGACTCCAAAATAGATAAATCATTGCTTTCCAAGCAATAACAGTAAACAAAGCATAACAATAATATTAAAAGTGTCTTCATGTTTTTCACTTATGAAAATATATTGAAATAAACTGTTTTTTATTTTGCAACAAAATACAGTACTTATTTAGAGTATTTTTTTTTGTTATTTGAAAAATACTATTATTACAGTAAAATTCTAACAAATTTCTCTCAAAATTTAAGTTTTATATTTTACTTTAATAATATTCGATATTTTTTTTCAGTAAGTACCTCACACTCTACAGGTGTTTAAGTAAATAACGTACGCTCCCAACCCGCACATAATTTGTATGAAACGAAGGAAAAGTGCCTTTTGTTTTCAGTACACAGCAAATTGACTTTTCAACGTTCTATGTGTAACTAATTGTCTTGTTCGTGACGATTTATAAGTTCCTTTGTGCTGGCACGAACGCTGGTTATGTAGATTTACTTACTATTTAAATTTTACGCTTTTTAAAAAATGTCTCTTTCTCCTCATTTAAGAAAACGAAAGTTATTTTAGTTATTTACATAACAATTACAGGTTTTCGTTTTTGGGAAATTTACTATTTATATTATCTTTGTAATACTTAGTATTATAGCTGAAGAGTTTGTTTGGTTGAACGCTCTTATCTCAGGAACTAATTAACATTATATTTTATCACATAGATATGTAACCTACTACAGTCAATATTACTCATACCACGATATGTATCATGTGTCACACACTACTATTAACTCTTTCCATTTAACATATTTTTAATTTTCCGCTTAAAACAAGTAAAAGCACGCTTAGAGAAGCGAAAAGCGGAGTGTAGGACACTAGGTTTCCTCTATCTACTAGCGTAAAGCTAAAAAATAAAAATACAGTAAATCCTACAAATGAAACGAGAAAATTAAGTAAAATTTACTGAAATCTCAGGGCTAAAGTAATAAGTACTTGTAAATTAACAAACTTAGGTCTAGAGCATATTTTAGAGAAGAAAAAATTGTAGCGAAAAAAGTTTCCATCTTGACGAATATTAAAGTGAAAAATTGACACGTAGACGGTTTCATTTCAAGATTTCGTACTTTTTCATAAACGACACTTTTTTTAGTGGAAAGTTTCTTAATTGTTTTGTAAATTAAGATGTAGCTAGACTCTGCGTTTAGTAGTCCTTGGACAAGGATATTTTGTGTGTGACTGTGTGCGTGAGTGTCTTTGTATGTGTGTTTGTGTGCGTGCGTGTGGGCGTGTGTATAGGTGTGCGCGCAAGTTTGTGTGTGTCTTATTTACATAGTATTTGTAGTGTAGTGTCAAACTTATGGAGAAAATAACAAATCTATTTAATTAGATATTCACTGTGCTGTAAGAAAACTAATAAAATGCATTACTAAAGCTATATTAAGAATTTTCTTATCAGTCATTTCGATAACAACTAGTTAGGACAAATACAATATATGTATCCTAAAAATGACAATAAAAAGGTAACTCTATAATCGAAACAATGTTTTTATTGTATCTAATATTTTTAAAATGTACAACGGGCCTTTAGATAATATAGAAGAAAATTTCATTAAAACAAACAAAGTAATTATTTATTTCTTGTTCATGGTCGTATTTTTTTATTATCCGACTGCGTTATGTTTTTCTTGCGTATCTTGTATGTATGTATGTATGTAATATTCTTTATTACCTCATATCTTCAGAATCGCTAAATAGATTTACATAATTGAGTGAATTTAAGTGACGTAATAAAAATGAAAAATAGTGTGTAAAAAATATGTTTCAAATAGTGCAACATGAATTTCAAATTAAACGGCTGAATGAACTATTGGGCTTGATTTTTTCTTTTCAGTTTTATGCAGACGGGTCTTTTATTTTAATAACTATTTTAAATTATTTATTGTTCTAGCCGAATTTATTGTTAAGTGACTCCGCGACACAAGACATTGTATGTTGAATGACGTAATTAACAGTGTAAAAATATGAATAAAAAAATCCTTTTTACTGAAAATTGAATTCCAATACAACGCAGACGCTGCTCCACGATGGCCTCAAACGTACGCTACTAAAAGGAAATATATTCTTATTACTACCCTACATATAAATAACAATAAATTATTCATGTTGTTTCCGGTCGTAATTGCTTCTACCATTATTTATGTAATCTTTCATCCTGTGAGACATAATGGTCGCATTTCCTTGTTTCTCTTAATAAAGTGAAAAAACTATACGATATTTTCGTAAGAAATTTTATAAGCTGATTTGATAGATCTATGAAATCTTGTGAAATTTATTATCCCTAGTAATGAAATAAGTTTTAATAAAAGGCCGAAAGATTATTATTTGACTCTAGAAGTCGGGTAGAAAGTAGGAAATGGGGTGTCTTATCACTAAATTATTTTATTAGTTTTACCGTCTACCTACTCAGCTATAAGCGGGGTTCAGATTGAAGTTATGATTTTTAAGTAAAATAGAAAATGTAAGCTCTAGGTAGCTCTCGGAGCCAAGATGTTATAGCCGTCGTATATTTGCTTAATATTCGCCAGCATCCTAGTACAGGTATGATTTATTACATGAGCTAGTACAGTATATTTTGAAGTAAATTGTTTGCAAAAGGTTGTACGAGGTACATGAGGTTAGTTCAGCAAACATTAGCAAAGTTACATACGTTAAGTGAAATAAAGTGGTGAATTTTAATGGTCCAGGTGTCATAATATTTTTTTTCCAATTTCACGCTTTATGCTGCATATAGAAGGGTATATATACACTAGGCAGAAATAATCTAGCGCTAAGACGCTTCTGTTGTGAGTTTAACTCCCGCTGGGAGGAATGACTTGTTTTCATTTTTTCACTCCAAGTTGAAGACAAAGAGCAGCGATGAATTCCGCCGCTCAATACACAATGTCTCGAAAATTTGGCGGTGTATGGGGAAAATAAATGGGATAGAGTGTGAAGGTAAAAAAAATAAAATTGAAAAAACGTCTATACAACAAACTGGCATTCAATAGTATAGTATGTATAATATACTTGCACCTGCCTATTCACGACACTTCGTTATTTTGTAGAGAAGTTCTTAAAAACACAATAATGTGCTATAAAAAGAATGGAGCGCCTTGATGCCTGCAGCGTATAAAGCCTGCAGTTACTACGAGTTATTACCAATACGTTCTCTCACGTAGGGTGACCATCTCAAAACATTCAATGGAAAATAATTAAAATGGATAAAGAAAAAAAATCAAAAAAGGTACTTATGTATAAATGGTGGCAGATTTTTTACAATATTGACACTTATATTTCTTTATCTTTCACACCCCATACACTATACGTATCGAACGCATTGTTTTATTACCAGAGCAAAGAAAATATAATGGAGCAAAGAAAAGATCATAATTTATTCCCCCAAGTAGAAACTGAAATCACAACCGTTTATACATTTTCTTCAATAAATGCCCTTAATTTATTTTCAATAGACAAAGTTGAATAATTCCTTTTTAATATAGCCTAAGATCCCAGGGCCCCAGACTTACGTCATTTTAGCAAAGGTGAATTTTTTGAATTATTATTCTAATATGTAGTTAACATGGTATGCGTACTTATTAACTCGAAAGTGGGACCCTTTCAGAGATAGCAAATGACGTAGATCTGGGGGTTCTGGGATCTCAGTCTTAGAATGAAGTGATATGAACATATTTAGCAATGTTCATTTCTATCAAAAAAAAATACTATATGAATTTCTATAATGTCAATTTTGAATGTTATATGACTTTGGGACTAATGACATATATATGTCTCAAAGAAGCCCAAAAATATGTATAAAAAAATTCTGTTCTGGTATCGAGACGGCATTGAGTTTCGTCACTCGATACACAATGCTTCCAGAATTTGGTCGAAATTAGGGAACAGAAGTGTTTAATGAGAACGAAATATCTTAACATTAGGTTCCTCGGTACTCTGCCTACCCACTGCTATGTGCGGAATACAGCGTGAAGCTAAAAATACCCAGAAGCTATCCAGATCTATGGTCACCCTTTCCAAGCCGTACAGTAAAAACTAAATGAAACAACTTTAAACGCTATCAGTAACATGTGCACGGTGGACTCGCTGAGTACCTACTTACGTACACTCACTTTATAACACTTCTAGAATTGGTAGCTTAACTGATAGACAAAATGGCTTTAAGGTTATTTAGCTGTATAACTTATTTTAAAGCGTTCTGTTGTAGAGACAAAGCGATATTTAAAATACCTTTGCAAATTTGCAATAATCCTAAAAAAATATATAATTTTGAATGAACATGTTATCGAATCGAGGCGTATATTTCCGCAACTTAACACGCCATGTTTCGAAGTGGTAATAAAAAACATTTTGAAATTGAATCCCTTATGTCTCATGAATAACCTGCAGTAAAGGTTACGAAAAGTTCATAAAAAAAAAATTTGCTTCACGCAGTATCCCGCACACAGCAGGGTAGGCAGAGGAAACCTAGTGTTAAGACACTCCGTTCCCCACTTTCTGCCGATTTCTGGAGGCATTGCGTGTTGAGTGGCAGAACTCAACGCCGCGCTTAACCTCGACACCAGAGCGAAGAAATGGAAATAGAAATTTAAGTAAATATTTCATCTCCTCGAGTGGGGATCGAACCCACAACCAGTCGGTTTTGCAGTCACACCTCGTGCCGCTGCGCCACGACTGAAAAGTTCATAATATATATAATTGAAAACTTCGGATTGAAACAAAAATCAATATAGCTTAGAAAATAGAGACAGTGGCAGACCATTCCTCTTTTAAATTTAGCTTATTTACGCACATTGAGTGCACTAAATTTAAATTATGTCAATTTAGAAATGTAAGCCTTAATCTTTTTTAATGACCCAAATTTTTTGTATCTAAATTTTCATAAAAAAATACTCTATAATATTTTTTTATGAAGCCGTCGTAACGCAGGCTCAAGCGTGTGACTGTCAACGTGAAGGTTATGGGTTTGATTCCCACTCGGATAATTAAATATTTAATATTTAAATTTTTATTTAATATTTATGACTCTCACTCTAGTAAAGAGATAAAACGGGGCATTGAGCTCCGCCATTCTGCACGCAATGCGTTAAGAATATGTGGGAAAGTGAGGAACGAGTGTCTTAATTGGAACAGATTGTCTGGACATTAGGTTAACAGGTTTTTTCTGCCTACTCTTCTAAAAGCGGGATACTTAACACTATAACTTTAACTTAACTTACTTGCTAGAAGCAAAAATAAGAGATATTAATGAAATATATTCTTATTATTATGTAAAAGGAACAAAATCTACAACTTCCTATCTAATCAATAGTATGTATTTCATGTATCTATGGAGCAACTAACATTATTATTCAGGTTACGTACTCAATGGGACAGGTAAAGAGAATCCCTCGAGATCGACTTAAGCGTGTCCAATCAATATCTTTAATAAAGCAAATATTGAGAGTAGGTTCAATTACTTTTGTGTTAGATAATGTAATTGTCTTTAAATTACTTTTGTATCATTAAATTGCTATGTACGCTTTTTAAATGAAATCATCGTGACGCAGTAGGATTTCAAACGCGAAGGTTATGGGTTTGATCCAAGCTCGGGGGAATTATTTTATTTACACTAAATGTCTCGAAAAATGAGTAAAAGTTGAGAAATGTAATATGTCAAATGTCAAAACTGGATTCCTATTGTCTACTCTACCGTGTAGGAAAAAATATGAGTGGCTTTAATAAGCGATTAATATATGTTAACAAGCTTATTTTGAAAGCGTGCGACTGTAAACGCGATGGTTGTGGGTTTGATTCCTACCCGAGAGAATTAATATTTCCAATTCCTCGCTCTGGCGATAAAACAAAGCGCGACGTTGAATTCCGCCACTCAATACGCTTCATCTCGAGTACAGGTGAAAATTGCACAACAGTGTGTTTTGTCACTAGATTTTTTCTACGTACTCTAATATCATAAAAAGTATAAAGTATTTTTTTTTTAGGTATATCTCATTGCCATAATATCAACTCCCCAACACAAAATTGAAACTCACTACTATTACATTCATTTAAGTCCATATCAAGTGTCGGTAATAGTGCTACTTAGTATTTCAAAATTAATTTAACGACTTAGTCAGTCTAGACAGTTATATAATCCAGACTAAGCTGGGAACACTACATTATATCCTAAGCGTGGCCCGGCAGACGGCACTGTAGTAGGAGAGCCGAAGCGGGGACTTCGAGATTTACTAAAGAGCGGCAAATTAATATATTTGGGGATTCCTTGTACTCAGCTCTGTTAAAATAAAGGATCAGATTAGACAAAAAAAAAGATCAATACTTATCCATACAACAGTTGAGTATGTCCATACAACAGTTTTTGTACATTTTTGAGAATCTATAGCCTCTCACCCCACTGATCAAATGATATGTATTATATGACTTTTTTTGTTATCGTCTAAGCTTCGCAACCCAACAGGTCTCTATGACGTTCGAGTAAATCCCAATTTAGCATCGTCGGCTCACGTGCTACTAGCTGTTCTTGCCGTTTAATATGCAATCAGACACCAAATTTAGATAAGGAATATTTAAATTAAAATATAAATAATATTTAAATAAAATAACATTCTTCTTTAAAAATTTCGAATTGTTTTATTTAAAATTTTATTCTATTTATATATTTTAAAGGTCGTTTTAACGCGCTGCGGGAATTCTTCTGACTGTAAATGCAATGATTGTGGGCTCGATTCCCATTCGGGGCAACGATCGTATCGTATTTACACATGTATTGTCTTGAAAATTGGGTCGTGCGTGAAGAATAGAAACTAAATTCCCTCAGTCTATCCTGCTATGCGGGACAAAGCTTGAAGCTTGTGAAAACGAATAATATTAACGATTTCGTTTTAAAAATTAAATCTGTAAAATTTCTTCCCGGGTATAAATGACAATATCGTCATGATAGTCGATGGTCAGATGAGTTGGTGGATCTCATCGTGTATCAAGTGCTTCTCTTCAACACCAAACTAGAGAGACTCGACATTGTCCTAGGCGCTATCTTCATCTCCTGATAAAAATCTTTTGCTTTCGAACAGAATTTTTTTGAATTCTTTTCTTTACTTTATTTTACCGCCTTCTTCATGAACACTACAAAGATTAAAAATTGTATTTGGTTCCATACCTACTTAATATATAACAAGTTTTTTTCTTGTTCTCTTTATTACCCTACTCCATTTTAATATCACATAATATTATACAAAATTTTGCGCGAAAATAAGAAAACACAATAAAAAAGTAAGGTTTCGTTTATTTTTAATTGTGACAGTATTTATGGCCAGACTAAGTACATGTAGCTATGCGTTACCGAATGACAGACGACGCGTTGTCTGTCTTGGAACACTGAAATTTGGCAATTAAGTTCCTTGGAGAGTGTAGAGGAGCAATACAGGGGAATTCTCGAAAATCCTATGGTAAATTGCAAACGTTTCTGTTTTATAGTTAACTTAACCGAAGTTGTGGGCGGTCACTAGTCTACAGATAAAATTTTAGTATAGGGTGAAATTAAATAACATATTTTTATAATTTTCTTTATTTTAATGCATTTACATAAATAAATAACCTTAAGACTAATGATTAATATTTTTTATTGATGAATCTTTGGAATAATCTGTTTGACTACAAGTTGATGACTTATTTAACCTAAATGAAAACTGTGTGTGACTGTAAACGCGATAAATTGTGGGTTCGATTCCCAGAGGAAATGAAACATTTTTTATTTCCATTTCCTATGTGGCGATGAGTTCCATTACTCAACACGCAATACTTTCAGAATTCGGCAGAAAATTGCGAACGAAGTGTCTTAAACCTTTGACTTTAATACGTTTTGAAATTAATTCACTCAAACGGATTTACTATACTAGTTTATTATAATGAGACAGTTTTTATTTTCTTAGTTTGACGCTGTATCCCACACATAGCAGGGTAGACAGAGGAAGCCTGGGAATCTTGTTGTGTTAAGACACTCCATTCCCATTTAGATACTTCCGTTCTCTACTTTAATACGAATATATACCAATACTAATATATTCTGTGACTTTCTTTCCTGTAAGGTCCATGGGACCCATAATCATAGTGACCATGTGGCACGTAATACTCTTGCTCGTGTGTGTGGTGGGTCGATTTCTGTTCCTTCATATAACTGATGAACCAAGTTAAGAAGTACCCAGCCTTATGTAGAACCACCCAGAACACGAATGCGTATATGAGCTTCAGTATGAAGAATTTCTTTAAGACCAAATCAGCGACGTAGACTGTAAAAATAAAGAAACAAATTGTTTTTATATAATTATTGTTTGTTTTGTTTATTTAAATTCTATCCCGCATATAGCAGGGTAGACAAAAGATATCTAGAGTCAAGACACTTCCTAATTTACGAGCTAATATGACTACACTAAAGTAATTACTTTCAAGTAAATTAACTTAAACTAGTTAAAATACTGCTATTAAACTAAATAACTTCAGCAAGAAACAGGAAACATTTAAGTTTTAGTAAAATCTGTGCTTAGCTGGGTGTTACTTTGCTCTTTTGTTTTATTTTAAGACTAGTGCTCCTCCCGCGGTTTCGCTCACATGAACGACTATGGTTACTTTTTTATTTCCTAGTTTAGCGTATGAGCTAATAAATAATATAAATAATAAAATATATATATATATATATATATATAAAAATAGGCATAAATGATTTATTGAACGGAAGCTAGTAAACGGAGTGTCTTAACAGTAGAGTACTCTATTATATACGGGATACGGCAAAATACAACTGGAGCGTTCTGTTTTTTTACCGACAATTTGAGTGATAAATTTTATATTTAAAAAAAATTGTATTTCTTAATAAAATGTATTTTAAATTATTGTCCAGTTATAGGAGATTTTAGAAACGTATAGTCCATCGAAATTTTATTTTATACCTTTTATTTATTACAAGTTTTGTTCAAATAGTAAGTAAAAATAGAGACTTCAATTTCAAGAATAATTCTTTGTTACTTAATATGTAAAATCTTCTTTTTTTATTTTCAATTTTATTTTTTGATTTTGCTTAATTAAAATACAAGAGGCCAGTCGTGGCGTAGGGTCACAAAGTGTGCCTGTAGAATCGACTGGTTGTGGATTCGATCGCAACTCGAGGAAATGTAATACTTATTTACATTTATATTTTCATTTCTTCGCTCTGGTGTCGAGGCGGAGCTGATTTTTTAATTTAATTTAACTTTTGTGAAAATAAATCAAAGCACAATTCCAGACAATAATTACTACCCTGTTACGAGTGTTACCACTCCGTTACTATTTTTTGTGAAAAAAAAATCGTAAAGTGTAAAATAACAGCCTGTGAGGATCTCAAAGTTAATCTAATCACAAAATGGAGGAATAGGGCAAATTTACTGAGAAGCAATAATATTAAACATATGTTTATAAAAGGCTATTAAAATAAAAATTAAAAATAATAACTGACATCACAGAGCGGATGCCGATTAAACACACGCACTTTTGCTTATTACCTGCGGGCGTCTATATCGGCTCAATCCCGGGTGAAGCCTCAAGACGTCAGAATAAAGATGCAGGTAAAAGTATACTTTTGCTAGGTGTTGAAGGTAAAATACCTATAAAGTGTTTTATTTTTTGCATAATACGTGACAGTGGATAGGAAAAAAAACGTATATAGCCGGGCCCATTAAAGAAATAATTTTTGTTTAACAGTAAAAAACGTTACGTTTACTCTATACCTATTAATTTAATATCAGAACTTCGGTAAATAATTGAATATAGAGTTCTATATGTTTTTTTTTAGCGGGAGCATTTGGTAACATTAGACCGGAAAAAGAGAGAGATTTATTCGTATATAAAACCTCTGTCACACATTTTGAATACTACGTAAATTTTGTAAAGACCACAAACAATAAAATGGAATTTAGTACCTTCATAATGACAATATTGTCCAAAAAAAAGGTTGTGTCAATAAAATTTTAGACACTTCAATTTTGGAAGAACACTAATTTTTTTTCCGGAGGAGTCAGGTCACTGTCGGTAAAAAAGTAGAACGCACCAGCTAAAAAATCAGAAATTCCAGCATGAAGGAATACTAAATCTTGAATTTTCATTATAATAATAATTTCACCTTATTTTCAAGTAAAGTTAATATTAAGCATGTTTTTGCATCTGACGTTGCATTACATAATTATTTAATATCAAGTGCTTACTCTGCAGACTTCTCTTACTTGGTGAATTTAATTACAGTTTTCCAGCTTTCGAAGTTCTTAGTCAAATTAATGTACGAAACTAACATGCAAGTCTAATAGTTTTGATTTTAGTAAATAATTAAGAAAATGGGGTACATCGTCGATGAGGCAGATCATGTAACCTCGATGGTTGTGGGCTCAATTCCCATTAAATTATTTAATTTCCTTCGCCCTGGCACTACGACAAAACGTGGCATTAAATTAAAAATAATTGACTAAAACACTTTATTTTTTTCTTCAAAAATCTCATTAAAAGTCAAAGCTGAAAACTCACCTAGTAAAGCAATTTTTTTCTTCTTTCCTCTAGCTTCAAGTTCATTTTGTGAGGCGTCCACTAATAAAGAACAAAAAAGAACTAGAGATAGTATTATACAATTTTTAGACATTATAAGCATTTCCAGTAACCAAGATATTATTTTTTATTCTTTAGTTAAAATATTACGTGTGTTCAACAGTATGGAATAGATACGTCTGATGTTCATACTTTATGATAGCCATTCATACAGTCCTTTACTAAACGTGTTAATTGAAAGAAAGTGTTCATATTGCACTGTAGTGCTAATAAAATTACCTGCGACAAAAATTTATAATATTGTTAAAATGATATATAGAAGAGAAAATGTTCTAAATGTTGTGTAATTTTTTTGTTGTTTTTTTTTCTATTATGTATCCATATACGAATTTTATTGATCGATGGTTGTGGATTCCTAGGTCGAAAGAATTTTTATTTATATTTTGATGATTTATATCATTTTTATTTTCTCGCTCTCACAAAGACAACTTGCGACGTTGAGTTCCGCCACTGGAGAACGGAGTATTTAATATAAATATAAATGTCATAACATGCAGGATTTTGATCTCCGCATTTTGGGCACAGTATAGTAGATCAAACTTTGGGAATTTATCTTCAGAAAATTGGTTTGAATATAAAATTTTACAATAGAATAATTTAAAATTTTAATAACTTTTCTTATCACTCCCTTCCGAGCCGTTGGTACTCTATGTTTATTTCGATGATTGATGATTTAAGTTTATAAAAATTCAGACTCTTAAAAATATTTATTATTTTATTGAACACGTGTTTCAGGGTTTTTTAGAATCACCCCCTAAGGGTTCAAATAAGGGGTTGAAAGTTTATATGGAAAAGTCTTTAAATCGCCACCGATTTTTATAAAAAATTAAATTCAATCCTTAGAATTCATCCCCAAGGTTGCAAATAAGCGGGCAACGCTGCGCGCGCCCGCTAGTTATTTATAGAGATGATATGGATGGCAGGCACAGGGAACCTCGTGTTCGGACTCCCCGTCTCTCAGTTCGGCCCAATTTTTGAAAAATTGAAGTGGCAAAAATTAACGCAGAGGGATTTGAATTTAATATTACTGCTAAGCAAAAATATAAAAAAAACAAGTATAAAAAACAATATAGCTCTTACAATTTTGTTTCTTTATTTAAGTTTTTCCGAAAAATGACAACAACTAAGAGCCCCAAGGGCCTGACGTCTGCGGAATATTTGAATTTGAGATATTTTAATTTCACACGGCTTAGAGCTTATCTAACGACAGTCTCGGGGGAAGGCCTTCATTAGCCAGCGGAGCTACTGTCCACAATCCTGTTATAGGATGGCTGGGAGATATTAGATTGTGTATTCCTTTTAGAAAATTTTACTTGTAATATAAAATAAAAATAAATTAGCTTCACGCTGTATCCCGCACACAGCAGGGTAGGCAGAGGTAACCTAGTGTTAAGACACTCCGTTCCCCACTTTCTGCCGAATTCTGGACGCATTGCGTGTTGAGTGGCAGAACGCAACGCCGCGCTTAACCTCGACACCAGAGCGAAGAAATGGAAATATAAATTTTAGTAAATATTTCATCTCCTCGAGTGGGGATCGAACCCACAACCAGTCGGTTTTGCAGTCACACCTCGTACCGCTGCGCCACGATCGGCCTCAATACTTGTAATATGATATTTTTTTTATAGATTCACGCTGTATCCTGCACATAGCAGAGTAGGGAAAGGGAACCTGGGAACCTAATGTTAGGTTACTCCGTTACTCATTAAGACACTTCAATTTCCTATTTTCAAACGAGTACTTGTGGCACTGCGTGTTAAGTAGCAGAACGCTTTGGTTTGATAACAGATCGAGGAAAGGAAATAAAAATCTATAAATTATTTTTTAACAAAAAAAAACTTACATTTCAAATAACGAACTAAAAATACATGCTATATGCTAATGCTACAACAACCTTACTACAATATCTTACTTCTAAGCCTGTTTGTTTTACTTGGCACCGACTTCAAAATTATAAAATCTTTTTTTTATATTTTTTAAAAATTAAAATTAAATTAGCTTCACGCTGTATCCCGCACACAGCAGGGTAGGCAGAGGGAACCTAGTGTTAAGACACTCCGTTCCCCACTTTCTGCCAAATTCTGGAGGCATTGCGTGTTAAGTGGCAGAATTCAACGCCGCGCTTAACCTCGACACCAGAGCGAAGAAATGAAAATATAAATTTAAGTTAATATTTCATCTCCTCGAGTGGGGATCGAACCCACAACCAGTCGGTTTTGCAGTCACACCTCGTGCCGCTGCGCCACGACCGGCCTCAATATTTATATTTTTTGCTTCACAAAATTAAAGTACGGTTCATCTTAAATAAAATACGTTGTTTGTAGTCAGTGTTTATTGTTAAAAATAAATTTATTTTATGATTTTAAGTGATGAGTAGACCTTAAGAGGGTGCTACTCAACGAGTAGGTACAAGGTAGTGGTTGTCCTATGTAGAACTTCAATCTTAATACTTATTTAGTGCAAATTAAGATTTTGACAAGAACATGCATAAGAAAATATGCGGGCGAATTGGAAACCTCTTCCTTTTTTGCAGTCGCAATAAAATTAAAATGAACGCAGCTCCGTTTTGTAGCGTCCAATGATTTCCTATAAAGAATATTATTTTAATATTCCGTATTGCAGGTAAGCGTTCCCGAGAGCACTTGCTTCGCTTCGAGTGTTCAAAGTAGTTCTATGTAAATACGATAAACTGGGAAAAGCCATTTATCATTTTAAAAATAACAAAATTTAATTTCCTCGCTCTGGTAAAGCGCGGCGTTGAGTTCCGTCATTCAACACGAAATACTTAAAAAAATCAGCGAAAAGTAGGGAACGGAAAGTTATAAGAGGATACGCAAAGATTAACACTATGTTCAAAGGGCTTTAAGGCGTAAAATGGAAAATCTCGGTTTTTCCCTTTTCTGTAAAAAATTGGAGAATCCAACTTTTTGTTGAACTTGACTCTCCCTACACTCTTATACCTACTACATAATACCCTGCCATATGTGGGATACAACATGAAGCTATAAAAAAATATCCTTATGGACCAAAACCACTACCACCGAGTGTAAAGTGGAACACTCAACTGCATCACGTATGATACATATATCAAACAAATAAAAGAATTGATTTCTCCAAATATCTTCAATATCTATAATTTAATCTTTGGCAACCGCACAGTTGGTATTGGTTTAAGCTGACAGTATAATTTGTTTCAAATATTACTTACAGGTCACTTGTAGACTTGAAGCTTTAATATTTTGCAATCGTGGCGCAGTCGCAACGTGACTGACACACATATGGGTCTATAAATAAATTCAACGTTAGAAAAAATATATAATTTATTTGCTTTTAAAAATATATGTCAACAGTAAGCAGACAACGGATTTAGCTTTCTGTTGAATGGCGGAACTAAACGCCGCGTTACGTCTAGGTTACGTGAGATTAATTTAATAAAATTTCTAAATATTATAAATTCTCTTATACATAATTAGAGCAGTTAAGCACCATGACCAGACAAGCAATTTCTTCTAGGTAGGTTCCAGGCCAAATTAAGACATAAATGACTAAACCATTAAATTTTGGCATTTGATTTTTTTGAATTTGGCATCATATTGAACATGTTTATTTTTATTTTATAATAATTTTAATAGTTTTTCTTTTTTCTTTCCGAAAGACCAATTTTCTTTGTTTACTCACTGCTCTGCGTATCAAATACTAGAATTGACATATTATAATATTATATATCAATTACTGGAGTTACTGTATACCCCCTTGTTTGTGTAAACAAACACAAATATCCGTTATTTTTTTTTTGTAAAACAATCCAATCTAATTATTGTAAAACAATAAAAAAAATACGTAACGTGCCTATTCAAAAACTTAGAGATTCATACAATATGTCAATGGATAACACTTTGGCTGGTAGAGATAAGAGTCATATATATTCTATTACTATATAGCTCTAGAGATTGATGCTCTCAGGAAATACTATTTTGCGGGATACAGCGTACCTCAAAGGGATAAATCTGAACTCTTACAGGATCACTTTGTTGCCCGTCTGCTCGTTTGTCAAGATCTTTTTATCTTGCGTGGAGGTATCCAGTTAAATTTTATATCAAATATTCAGGTCTATATAGTACTAGCCTTGCAGCACAGATAAAAATAAGCGAAGCAATTAAACGGTACACGAATTTTTGCATCGTTTTTACTGTATTCTGTATGAAATTCGCCTCGTAATCTCAAAACCTTTGTCCTTCTCGTGGACCTACAATACTGGAATTGCTACGGAAGCCACGGTGGGCGAGCATTCGCGTTTGATCGTTTTTTTTTTATTCTTATAGTTTCGCTGGTATATTATGGTTCTACATTAGGTGTTCTAATCTTCAAAATTATACCCTATGTAATTCATAAGCCTTAGCCTTGTAGTAACAATAATATTATGTAAACCGTTCAGTACTTCTGAAGAAATTTCAGTTTTTATTGGACTCTTACTTTCCATTGATTATTATAAAATATCCTGTTCTCTTTAGAGAACTATTAGCTACACTTGCCTTCCCTACACGAAATCTAATATATATATTCAATCTAATATTCCAATATGTCTCAAGCTTTATAAACTCTTCTCTGTCCAACTTTATAAATAGCCTATCTATTATAGTCCAAAATCTCTTTGACAATTCATCATACAGAATAAAGGACATGTTCGTATAATGCAGATAAACCACCCAGCCATTCTGGCTGTCAATATAATAATTATTAATGATAGTAATGACAAGGCACATCTATATAAGTCATAGCATTGTTAGACAAGATTTCAGAGTTGGCTAATGTTCTGTGATATGGATAAAGGTATAATAGACAGTTCACGTGTGAAGAGATTTTTTTATAAACGTATAGGTTTTTTTAGATATTCTATAAAACATCTCTGAGCTTCAAATTTCAAACACTATTCAGTAGATCCTGGTCAGAAGTATCCTTTTAATGACTCACTGACACTAACAATCAATCACTCGCTTATAATATTTTCATTTTATTTGTGAAATGATGGCAAAGGTAAAAACTTTAAAAAAAACTAGCTTGACACATGGTCAAAAAATAAATAATAATCCCGAGTGGAAATTGAAGCCGCGACCATCACGTTCATAGTCGAAACTCATTGCAACGATAGCCTTACATAAAAATCAAAATCATAACAGCACAAGTATCGGTTTGTATATATAAAAAATACACTGTGAAAAGTAAAAATCAACTTATATTATGTCCGCCTTCATGTAACTGATTCGAACGGATGATTCTCGCGTTTTTCATGAATAAATTACGCGTTACCCATGAATTTATATCAACACCTAAACAAATGGAAGTCGTTTGATATATTATATTGATTTTGAATTATTAGCATAAAAATAAAAGAAAATGTAGGTAATAAGCTATTTTTGCTATTTTTCAGGCTCTAAAGGGTCAGACTGTACGCGTGGTGGTTTTAGGTTTGATTATATTTGGGAGAAATGATGTTTTTTTTTCTTAGTTTCACACTGTATATCGTATATAGCAGGGTATACAGAGGGAACCTAATGTTAAGACACTTCGTTCCTAACGAATTCTAGAGGCATTGCGTGTTGAGTGGCAGAACTCAACGCCGAGGCGATATCTATATTGATAGACACCTGCCTACAGGGTGTATATATATATACCCTGCTGTGTGCAGGATAAAGCGTGAAGCTGATTTAATATAAAATGATATCCATATGGTATTATAAGATCAAGTGAAATTTTTAACTGAACACGCGATGTATATTTACTGTGGAAAATAAAGAATCTTTAGGTATCCATAACCTAATAAGCTTCATATTATTAAAAAAACCTTTACTTAAACATATTATTGAATTAACAATAAATAAAATTCTATAAAAAATCAACGAACGTCGGTCGTCGTCAATTTACTTATAAATCCACATTCATATCGTCACATCACCAATCTAGCTCATATTTCATTCGAATAACCATTTTTTTAGCAAAATCCTACGATTTTCTGGCTGAAAAATCCGCGGTTACGTACATGTCACACTAATACCATTTCAGTATGGGCGACATGTCGATCGCGTCAATCACGTAATAAATATTGACAAGTGAACATTCTCATTAAATGTAAATGTATTATGTTTCAATGGACAGTTATTATGACCATTTTCTGCTGGTGTTTTTTATTCAGTAATACCGTCGTAAAAGTTTGGCTGCAATGCGACGGTTGTGGGTTGGATTCCAACTCGGAAGAATTAATATTTTAATTTCTTCTTCGCTCTGGTAACGAGATACAGCGTGGCGTTAAGTTCCGCCACTCAACACGCAAAGACTCAATAATTCGGCAGTATTCGGTATCTTAATGGAGAACTAAGTATTTTAACACAAAGTTCCGTCTGCCGAAACTGCATACTGCATACTATACATCAAAGCTATAAAAGAAAATCCCTTTAAATTACGAAAATTCAGTAAACAGGATAACAAGAAAATTTCTACGTTATTACCCTGAAATTAATTAAAATGTCTTTAAAAAAGATAGATTTTAGTCAGGCCTCATATTGACAAAATAATTATTTTTAGCAGCTTCCCCTTTTTTCACATAACAGGATAAATAATGGGAACATAATGTTAAGGCCCTCCATTTCCAATCTTTGGTACATTGTGTGTTGACCTTGACAGTAGAACTAAACGCAACGCTTGTCTACAAGAACGGAGAGGTAAATAATAATTTAAATAGTTATAATTATTCCCCTCAGAACAGATGGAATACACAAACATCTCTTTTAAAGATACGTGCGGTCCCACTGCTCTACGGTGACCACATAATAAAAAAAGTTTTTTTAGCTTCACGCTGTATCCCACACGTAGCAAGATAGAACCTGGGAACCTAGTATTGAGACACTTAGCTCACCTTTAAAAAACTTCCATTCTCCATTTTTTGAAACATTGCGTGTTGAGTGACGGAACTCAAAGTCGCGCTCAATCTCGTGACATTCGACGACGTCCTCGTGACAGTCGGGAGCCAAAAATAGTTTATTCATTGTAATATCTGTATCACACAATTTAGGCTACTTTCACACTAACTGTCCCATGTATATGGGAATAAACGGCATTGATAGTGTGTTGCGGCGTAATTCTATTTTGTATGGAAAGCCTATGTAATTCAAAATTAGGTTACGTTACTTACTACAGCGACTCTGGTATTACCACAATCGTGTATACTTTGATTACATTTTGAAATTGAAGTTATTGTTAGTGTATAGTGTATAGTTTTATTTGAAAGTTATCAATATAAGATTCAATATACAATACATGTAAACACTTTTTTGCACGAATCAAAAGTAATAAAAAAAATCTATTTCAATCATTTAAAATTTCAATTTGAATTTGAAAGCTTAAAAGAGGATGGAATGCTTGTAACGACTCATATTAGCCTTACCTTAGGATGCACCATCCCCCACAAGGGCACAGAAAGGTAAGACGTCCCCCCAAGGTGACGAGCACTCGTGCATCCCCGCGGGTGTGATAAATGGTGGCGAATGCGACGTTGGAGACCGTCATTAACACGCCATGTCCGGAACGGTGGGAAGTTATTTTTTTTACAAAAGAAGTAAAACGATATTTATTTATTTTTTAAAATGTAGCTTGTATCCCGCACAAAGCTGGATAGGCAGTGGAAACCTAGTGTTAAGACACTCCGTTTCCATTTAGATACTACCGTTCCCCGCTTTCACTATATGCGTTTATAGCTTAAACAGTATTAACAGAATTTCCAACAACTTCCAACCGATCACTATTTCAGTATAATTGCCATTCAGGTGACCGCCCAATCTGTGATTTAATTATCGAAGATCCACTCGCCTCTAGGAATAAACGTTTCAATTTTGCCTTAAACTTTGAATCTAATATTATGTTACTTTTATATCTATTTTTTATATATCTTTTATACTTTTATATTTTAATCTATGCTTGTAAAAAGTTATACCTATTACTCTTTAACTTCTTTTTTTAATATAGCAATGTGGAATAAAAAATACCTTGTTCCCTCTGTCTGACCCTGCTTTATACGTGAAGTATTAGTAATACCAGGTGTTTTTAACAAAAAATATATATATTAAAAGTTTGTTTCCTTTTTAAAGCTTTTACATGTTTCGGCCATCCTTTTGGTAATTTATGAATACCATGATAACAAACTGTTTGATTTTGCGGCAAATCATTGTTGCTGAGCAATTTTCCAACTTGTGCCGGTGTCCTGTATCTCATAAATAAGATTTCTAGGTGTCTTTCACTGGCTTTGCTAGTTAGTATGGAACATTATCTTCTAACACTTTGTCATGTCTTCTGGCCTATTCTGGACTTTTCTAAAAATTTGGCGGCCGTACTGTTACGAACGGTTTCGCCAGGATCCGACAATATAGACATCAACTGTATCGGCGTCCTAACTATAATCCGATACAACTATCCAAGTTAAACTAACCGCCTAATTAGCTAAAGTAAATATTGACTATCATGTTTAAATCAACACACCATTAATTAATTAATTAATCAACATCATCATTAATACTATCATCGCAGATTTGGAGCTAATTGGACATGATCGTTATGGATTTTAGTCTAATTTAAGGCAAAGTTTTCAATTATTAAAAAAATTATTAGAAATCGGAAGTACTTGAAATTTAAAAAAAAAATAAGATATAACTGTCTATATGTTTCTAAATTATTCTGAAATAGATTATATGTTATTGTAATAAATTATTTGTATCACCCAATAACAATACTGCACACGAGATTTCTTCCAATAAGGGCCGTTGCCTATAAGCAACTGTCCCAATGGACACAATTCCATTGTTTTTGTAATCTTTTTCATTTATATATATCTGCTCTCTTTTACACGAGCTTACTAACAAAATGGCCTACTTAAGTACTTAGATTTTTTTAACTTCACCCTGTATCCAGCATATATCAAGGGAAGCAAAGGGAACCTATTGTTATTCCTCCGTCCCCCACGTTAAGTGACAGAACTCAATGCTGTATTATCCTGTTTCCACGCATAACGACAAAATGAAAATAGTTCATTTCCCTTAATTAAAATTGAAACCACAACCTTCGGGCTTACAGTCTGGCCACACCGACCTAACTCACTATGAGTGAATTACTACTCAATTTCTTCTCATTCTCCATTTTGCTCAATTAACCATATTGCATTGCAGATTCAAATCCAACTTTGCAAAGTTGGATTTGAATCTGCATTATTTTCATCTAACAAGGTCACGAAGGTCGTAAACGAAACAAATATTCTAATCTTAATATATTCCTAATATCAAACTAGAATCCATATTCTTGCCTGCATGTCGATGACACTATGTAAGTAAAAATCAAATTACATCTACATAACATGCTGTCCACAAAAATATTTCTCGTGCCTTCGTGTACACGCGTCGCATGACTAAGTGGTATTGGAACCAGGTTTAATTTGATTTATCGGCACCGTTGTAGTGCGGTCTTAGGTGTAGTGGCTGCAATAGTAGTCACTTTAAATACTGTATTGTATTATAATTTAAACTTTAATAATTAAAACGCCCAAAAAATTTAATACTAATGTATCTTAGTAACTATATCTTCTTATAAATAAATCAAATAATCCTGTATACTTTAACTGCGCTACTTTTATTACAATTACAATGGCAGCGTATCAAGGCACCTTATTAAAATATATTTAAAAAATATTGTATTGAGGCCGTCGTAGCGCAGGGGCACAAAGGTGTTACTGTAACGCAACGGTTGTATGTTCGATCCCAACTCGAGGGAATGAATTATTATTTATTAATATTTTCATTTCTTCTCTCTGGCACCAAGGCAAAAGCGTGGTGTTGTTCCGCAATACCTCGAAAATTTCCGCGGGAAGTGGGAAACCGTTTTCTAAACACTATGTTCCCTCTACCTACTATGCGGTGTGCGGGATACAGCATGAAGCTGATTGAATTTAAAAAAAAAACTATTGTAGGTTTGTAATTTTTCCGCTTCATCTTTATAAATTAAACGTTATGACGGAAAGCAGCTGTTATTTTGGCAAAGAAGATTTTTTAATAACCACGTACGTACGACGACAGTTAAGGATGTAATTGATTCCCAAGTTAGAAGATAGAGTGATAAAAATTTTTTTTTGCCAGTGAGTATTTAGTGTCAAGACACTCATTCTCTTCTAACTGCCTTATAGCATTGTAAAACATACTCATATGCGCCGAGTGGAAAATTTACATAATAAGGAGTGCCCATCATGGGGTTTATTATTTTTTTATTATGATCACCTTCATATGACTTAACATCAATCTCTCCAGGCATATTTCCAGATCAATATCGATAAAAGTAGAAAAATGAAACGTTTTTTATCACTTTTAATAATTGTTTACCTCACAAACATGAAATATTTTCAATCTTGAGAAAAGTATGGGCGGAAAGTGAAGAACGGATACCACTTTCCGCGTACAAAAGGTTCAAAGGTTCAAAAGAACACTAGGTTCCTAGATTCCCTCTGTCTAGCCTGCTGTGTGCGGGATACATCGTGAAACTAAAAAAATATATTTATTATAGTTGTATTTCCGCTTATACTCATAAATCATACCAAACACAGAAGCTTGCAGCCCGCCCAAGTGAAGTTTAATTAAACTATTTAACACCTTCACCTTCAACCACGTTCATATTATTTTCACATTACATATAATATATTACGGATTTTAAAACATTGCTTTATTATTTTGAATATAATGTGCATTTTTTTTTAGCCACAGGGGACCTGGGAACCTAGTGCTAAGTCACTTTCTTTCCCGATTTTCCGCCCGATTCTGAAGGCATGTGTGTTAAATGACGGAATGGAACGGCTCGCTTTTGTCATGTTGCCACAGCGAAGAAATTAAAATATTAAAACAACCTATCCATTTACAGTTAGCACGATTGCGACGTTATTGTCGACCAACGTCGAAAGTCTTATACGCTTGTCACACGTTATTTATATTATTATCATCTTTGTAGCGGGACTTTTACAAATTTCCACTACTTAACGATTAAAGCTTAGATCTTCATTTATTTAGAGACTTAAAAAGAGAGAATCATAGGGGCCAGTAGGGCTACAGGGGTACAAGTATACGACTGTAAACGTGACAGGTTGTGGATTTGATCCCCACTCGATTGGTATTCAGTTACTAGCGCTAGGAAATTAAATTATTACATATTTTAATTTCCTCTTACTGATAACGAGACAAAACGTGGCGTTTAGTTCGTTACTCCACACTCATGCCTACGTAATTCGGCGGAAATTGGGGAACGGAAGTGTTTTAATGGAAACGGACTATCTTAACACTAAAGTCCCAGGTCCCTTCTGCGGGATACAGCGTGAAGCTAAAAAAAGAGAGAAATATTATTTAATAAAATTCAATAGAAACAGAGTCATACATATAACATAGTATAGAATTGTTAGTTTCTACAGCTAAGATTCACTGTAACTCAAAACCAATTATGTTGCTGCTAGTGAAAGATGGACGCCGTAAGCCTCAATTAGTGATCGAAATAGATTATTTGTGTAATTCAAAATTAAATTGTATTTTTTATATTTAATTAATATTTAAGGAGGCCAGTCGTGCCCCAGGAGCACAAGCGTGCTCTGTAATCACGACAGGTAGGGTGTTCGATTCCCATTAAATATTTTCATGTGTTCGCTCTGGTAATGAGGCAAAACGCGGCGTTTAGTTCCGCCCCGATTACAGATTTCGATGCAAAGTCAGGAACGGAAGTGTCTTAATGGGAACGAAGTGTCTTAACACTAGGTTTCCAGGTTCCCTATGCCTATTCTACCCTGAATGCGGGATGCAGCAAAATGTATGTTATACATTAAAGTTAGTTGTAAGTTATTTTCGGTGGAATCTAAACTAGTGAGTAATCCGTGGTCACGGGTAGGTTTACCCGTGTACATACAAACATATTTATTAATTATTTAAATTTATGAAATTTATCATACGTGCTTGGAAGTACATTCAAATATTTTTCTTTTTAACGGACTTCTGTAAAAAGAGGTCATTATTTCGACTGTACTTATTAGGGTTTCGTACCTTTTAAGGAAAAATAAAGCCGTATAAGATCACTTTGTTGTCCGTCCGCGTCTGTTTGTCTCTCTGTCTGTCTGTCTGTCATAAGCCTTTATCTCAGGAACGCTTGGAGATATCAAATTGAAATTCATACTATATACTCAAATCTACGGCCCCATGATTTCCTGAAAATAAAACGTATTTCTACATTAACTTAAAAAACATGAATGAAGAGAGAAGAAAAAGACATTTGTATCACAAAAAACGCATATTTCGACACTATAAAGGTAACCAAAATTAACAGAGTACTTCTGGTTGACCTAAAATTATGAAATTATTATTATAGCTTGACACTGTATCCTTAGCGGAGTCTGTATCCTTAGTCAGAGAGAACGTTACGATCTCTACATACCTCTTTCGCCTGGTCCACTGCCGTCAATCTCTTCGTACATACCCTCCAGGGGGTCTTCATGCTTTTTACGTTACCTTCCTCCAGTATATTTTATACTGTGTTTTCGAAAATCAACTAAGGCCTCCTCTTACCTCCCTCACCGCTCACTTTTTTCAATCTTTTTTGCCATTCTTTCACCGTTCCTTTATCCCTGTTACCAGCAGTAATACGCCATTCCACAACCATCTCGTAACTTCTATCTGAACATACTTCTCAAATATACTTAATATCATTCACTTCTTTTCTAATTTCTTGCCATTACACTTCTTCTTCTCTTCTTCTTCGATCTTGCATTTCGTCCTTTCTTCATTTCTTTCAAATATTTCTGGTATTTGTCTTTTTTTCATTCAGGCTTAGACCATTACTTTCACAACCTTTTTTTTAGAGTGGTGACTAATGCCTCCAACTCGCATTCTGATGATGCAATGAGCACTACATCATCTGCGTACAGTAGGCAATTCACATTCAGTTCAAGTGAGGTATCAGGTGAAAGGGCTTTGGCTAAGCTAAGCTTGAATTTCAAAAAAAGCTTGAGACCTCCAATTTTTGTACAGAATCTTCGGTGGGCGGGCCCGACTCGCACTTGTTTTTTTTATATTCATTACCTTAGAATTTTCGACTGGGTTAAACGATTGGTCCAGTTCTAATAATATTATCCATGAGAAAATCTCATAAGTCTTAAATTTGCATAGTTTACACTTTAAAGTCGATTTTTTTTGTTAAAAATTGCTGTAGCTTCACGATGTATCCCGCATTTAACTGGTTAGGTAGACATAACCTGCGAATCTGTTAATACACTCCGTTGGTCATTAAAACTCTTCCGTTCCTTTCCGCCCGCATGGCGTGTTCAGTGCAGGAACTAAACACCGCATTTTGTGTTACCAAAGGCATAATATGAAAATTTTAAGTATTTCATCCCCCCGAGTGGGAATTGAACCCACAACCGACAAACTTTAAAATGTACCGAATTTATTGGTCACGTACGTTCATTTTGCTTGCTTGAAAAACAATTAGAAAATGGCGGGAACGAATTTTTTATTTATTTATTGCATCTTCAGAATGTCACATTTAATGGTATTAAAACCAGTCTATTACATTCAGTACCAAAGAGGTAGAGAGTAGCCAAAGAGGTTTGATTACTAATAATACATTAAAATACGAAAATACTTTTGCCCCGACCTATTACTTTATGTACCCTATTCTTGAGAACATTAACAGTTGTACTCAAGAGTAACATACTCGTAAAGTAAGTATGGACTGAAACGGTTCAAATGTTTAAGACACTGTAGAGAGTCGTGATCTAAGAGATATTTATTTAACATAGCTAGCTTCTATAGTTTGTACCGCATGTATAGATATTTAGGAATTAATAATTATTTTTTAGGGTTCCGTACCGTTTCGTACCATTCCGTACCTACAAGAGGTAAAAAAGGGAACGCATGCAGGATAACTTTTACGGACAGGCGGACATGTCGATCTATTAAGATCTATTTATCTCAACATCTCTTGGACGTATCAATCTGAAATTAATATAATATAAGTCTACGGTCCCGTGAGCATAGAAAAAATTAAGTCAAAGCAATCAAAACATACGACCATTTATGCGCTGATTTTAATTCATTTTCTATTAAATTTGCCGCATAATTAATAACTATCCTATATAATACTATCATGAAGTGAGAACTTAAATAAAGAAAACAAATCGAGAAAGTGAAAAATTTACAGATATTTCATTTAAAAAATATATTAAAATTTTAGTTAATTTCGTACAAAATTAGTGTATATGCTAGCAAACTTAAGCTTGTAAATTTTTATAAGTTGCACTTCCCGTTTACCTACAGTTCTGGAACGATTTTTTTTGATCTTCACGAAGTATCCCGCTTATATCAGAGTAAGTTAAGGGAACCTAGTCCTAAAACCGCAATACTGCATTTTTTTACACATTGCGTGTGAGGGGTGCTTAGTTTCGTGTGACAACGAAACTCAACGCCCAACTACAACTACAACTACCTACTAACAAGCAACACATTTTCATTGAGTCTACAGGCAGGTGCTGTGTCGTTAAATAACTAGTGGAAACTAAAATATTACCTCATCTCACACATAACTTCCACAGTAATTTTAGCTGTAAAATAAATTTTGATTTAAGTGTCCCCGCGGCGTCGCTACGTTGCTCCTTGCATTCACTACGTTCTGGTTATTTCGTGAGGTAGTTTCATATAATAAAGCAGCATATATAAACTCATACAACATGTATGAGTAAAATATTTCATGAAAATCCTATTAATAAAAAATGGTATTAATTCCTTATGGACGAAGGGGAATGGAATTTGGCACCTTAAGAAAAGAGGAGGTAAAGAAGTGAAAATGTACACAATAATGGAAGGATAATACATTAAATTTATTCAATAAATATAACACTTTCTTTTTTTTCCTCTCCCCACTTTCCACTGAATTTTCTTGACATTGGGTGTTGACTACCAGAACTTAACGCTGCGCTCTGTTTTGTGATCGGAAAATGAAAATCATACATTCTTCCAAGTGGGCATCGAGCCCACAGCCGTCGCTTTTACAGCCACACTCTTTGCCACTGCGCCATGACGGCCTTTTTTATGTAATATTATATAACATTAAATATATATAGATTATATTTTAAAATATATGAAATTCACAGTAAAATAATTCTAAACAGCATATAGAAGAAAGTTTTACTATTCACCAAGCTAACCGAGATTTACGAAGTTAACTTACGTTATCGAAATAACCACATAAAGCCTTTTAAGTTAACTTCACCGTCTTTGTAAGCTAAACTTTTATTACCTAATAGCGGTGAATCCAAAAACATTTTTATAACGCGTATGTATGTATTTCTGTTCGTTATTCCCTTGAAACAGTGAAATAAATTTTGGTCGTTGGATTTGTCTTCATCGCGCGAGTGTAATTAATTTATTTTATGCAGTCGAGCTTTTTTGCTTTATATTTTTATTTCAACTTCACTGTTACTATACTTGACATTCCTCATAGAGTGACAGACAGAGAAATCCTAGAGTCTAGCCTATCAGTACCACTACTCTACTGTCAGTCACTACTGTAGCATCTGTCAGACAGTTGTTCTCCACTTTCTGCGAAACTCAACGTCGCACTTAATCTTATAAGAACATTGAAAGCCACGTTGCTTTGATCTTATCCATAAAAAAAACCAGCATATATTCACCGAAAATTTTATTTCACTAAAATAAGTTTCACTAAATAACATCTAATGGATTTTAATACCTATACTTTCCTTAAAGTGTTATTGAACTAAACTACTTGAAATGCTTCAGGCACTGGAACTCGAGTGCATCTTTCAGAATACAAAATTGCACAAAGATATTTGAAATTACATTTTCACAGAACTAGTTCTGTAAAAATATTTTCATAATTTGTATTTATATTATACAATAAACTTATTGGTTTTTCGTTTTCTGAACTCAGAATTTAAGACAACAGCGCGGAGTTGAACTCATTGCGTTTTTGAGTGACAACACTCAACACCGCGCTCTGTCTCCCAGAGCAAATAAAATCATCTTCACACCAGTTATTTAACGACGCAGTACCTACCTGTAAACTCAATAAATGTGGGCTCGATGCCCTCTAATTATCGAAACGTATCTAATTATTTTCATTTTTCCCGAAAAAAATAATAGCAGCACGCAATATCTCGAAAATTATATAATAATAAAAAAATATAGAAAACAATATTGCTTAGAGAAAGGAGTGTTTTAACACTGGGTTGTATTAACTTACTCTGCTATATGCGGGACACAACGTGAAAATAACAAAAACGGTTCGATGCGTATCCCGCATATAGCAGAGTAGGGAGAAGGAACTTAGTTTTAAGACACTCCGTTCCCCACTTTCCGCAAGATTTTTCGAACTTAATATTTTGAAATTATTTACAAATAATATTTCATTTCTCCGAGTATTAATTTAAACATAATCATTCCCACGAGTGGAACCGCACTTGTCACGTTAACACTCAGAAACTATCACAATGCGCCACTACGGTCCCAATAAACTTTTAAGTTAAAGTTTAAAGTATACACTATTTAATAAATAAACATAACATTGACATTTATTGATAACATCGAGGCCGTGACAATTGTGGGTTCGATCCCACTCGGGGGAATGAAATATTTAATATAGAGTGTATTGTTGCATATTGACGTGGCATTCCGCCACTCAACACGCAATGCCTCTAGTATTCGGCAGAACCGTTACCTCTTCCTGCCCTGATTCGTGCGGGATCCAGCGCGAAATTAAAAAATATAATATAAAAAAAACGTCAAATAAATATTTATAAATATTAATAATTTTTAAAGGAACCATTAAGATTTTTTATCCAAGCGTTCAAACTTATATAAATAATGTTCAAACACCACTAAATACAGACAGCATACATATGTGGGCTATATCGTAGCTATTTTACCACAATCGATCACCAAACCAGTAACAAACTCGGTATAAAGTTCATCCACTGATATAATTCGATGCTTGCAAATAGGTCAGCAGCAACGCTTACAGCTCCGATAATGCAGGCCTTAGGGGACTTGCAATGCACCCGAATTTCAAAATTTAGTTATACGAGTATCGATAGTTTGTCAAAGTTGTATCGATAGTTGCTTTTATTTAACTGGAAATAAATAATTCTGTGGTGTGGAAGTTACACGATGATTGTAGATTCGATTTCCTGTTGGGGATGTTTCTTATTCTTTTTTTGAGCTACGCGCTGAATCTCGCATATAACAGGGCAGGCTAAGGGAACCTACTGTTAAGGTACTTTCATTTTCGGCTTTATACCCCTATGTGAGACATTACGTGTTGGTTAGCAGAACTCAACGCCACACTGGGGGGTTTATATTTTTTTAATATTTTCGTTTCCCCAGCTAGTTGAAGTTCAGTATTTTGTTTGTCGGTCAACACTGAAACGATGACACTCTACTACGTTTACCGAAACTAAGAAAAGCTATACAACTTCGTATTTTCTAAATATTCTTTTATTTCACCTGGTATGCTATTAATGTCATATCGCATAAAATAAAAACTCGCATAGGTAAGTTGAATGGCAGAGATTAACACCGCGCTTTGTCTTTACACAGTGTATTTAAAATTATAACAACCATTGCAGTTACAGTCACCTCTTGCACTGATCAAACTATATTTTTAATAGGTACCTACCGCTTATATACAGGTGGAAGTGTCAGCACCACATTAAATGAAACCACAGTTTTAACCACTCTATAAAAGCCTCAGAAAAAAATGTTATTGGGATCTATACGTAATCGCGTCACACGAAATACAGGTATGGATAAAAATCGTGAAATGAAAAAAAAATCCTACGTCCAAACTGTTGAGGCATTTTGATTAATTTCTTTAGGTATAGGTTTGGTATATTTTACCCTATATGCTGTTTCCGTAAATGGAGCGCTGCCTCTTCCACCCTGTATATTAAACCTTACAGTTACAATTCAGAAAAAATCCTAAAAATAAATTTCGTTAATCCCCACAAATTTTCAACATACAGAAAGTAAAGAAACTGTAAAATAATTTAGTGTAGTGGGCGTACCTGCATAATAATGCCCTCACGGACCTTAGAGCTTCGTGAGAAAACTTTCTCAAGATGGTACTGGGGTGGCAATTATTACAAGTGAGTAGGAAATATGAGAAATAGAAATTAAAACTACTACAACATAAAAAACCGCTTTTTATCGCATAGCAGAGTAGGTAGAGCTAGTGTTGACTAAACTAGACTGCCTTAAAAAAATACAATTAATATAATTCCCTGTTGCGTTAACAGTCAGCTATTGTATCAAAAATATATTTTATAGTTACTATTCACATTCCTATGGGATTTAATTCAGTATAAATTGGAACACATCAGTATTTAATACATTTTCAAACTTTTATTATTTCTAACATCATTGAACTTTTATTAAAATCTGCCCACAAATTTAAAAATAGCAAAGCAATAAGATTTAGCCAGTAGCTAGTTGAGAATTCGAAACTTACTATCTAAAACACATAAAGAAGTACCTACCATATGTGTATTATTTTTACAATGTTAAACATCATAAAATATAACATTACTTTACATTTGATAGATATTCTACCAAAAAATAAGAAACATTATGTCGAATAAAATGAGCTGTTATAAATCACGTCCATCGAACAAAGCTGGGCTTACATTTTCTGGCAGACTGACAATCGCACGCCTAGAAAAAGGACAACGAGGGCATGGCTACTATATTAAAAAGAAAATATTAATTTTGTATAAAGACTGTAATGGTATATTGGTATATGATTCCCAATTTTTTTTTAATTTCACGCCGTATCTCGCATATAGCAGGATAGACAGAGGGAAGATATAGAATATTATGACACTCCCTTCACCACTGTAAGAGAAATTCTTGTAATTGCGTTGACTTAGACAATGCATAAATGCTTGTGCTTTTTGACTTAGAAGCTTGATTTTTTTTTCTGCGTTCTAAGGGACCGCGAACCTTACAGCCCAAGAGGCGCGGGTTCAAATACAAGCATGCCAAATTTTATACGAAAAATATTTCGGAATTGGATTATCAATTTATCAAAGAAGGCTAGGTATATTAAATCAAGTTTATCGTTTCGATGTAACTGTATCTGAATGTGTTATGTATATTATTGAATTCTTATTTCGTTTGCGCGAACGCGAACGAAGCCGGAAACATGGGTGTATCTAGAGATCTTCACTAGGGAGGGTCCTTAGTTTAAACTTTTTTTTGTGTGAACATATTTTTAATAATTTTCAGTCTTCATTTTTTGTTGGTGTGGGCGCGGACCACCCGGCCATTCCTATTCTTACGCCCATGGTCGTATACATTGTTGATATATGACAATAATCTTCAAAATTAAACAGAATTGGTCACCACAGTGACACGTAATCACAATGATTTTTCGCAAGAGTTCCTTTAAAACGAGACGGCATCGTTGTAGATATGTGAAGATCCAGGACAATAGGTTTACTCTACCTGCTTAGCGAAATAAAATGTGAAGTTACAAAAATATTCTCTATAAAATGTAAAAATTTATCACATAATATAATTCCAGCATAAAATATCTTAAGTAAAATATTGAAGTACCCGCAAACATGTATTTTAAAGTTTAAATTGAATTTTACAATTTTAAATTGAAATAAAGATGTATTGGTATGAGAGACACGACAACTTGTTACACTTTGCTAATTCAATCAGCATTTATAACATTTTTCCACACACCACGTCTTTGAGAAAACTAAAGACTTAATTTAGTTATTATATTAGGTATTTTTCTTATATTTTTATAAATTTGTCTTATATATGGTTGTGCATTTATATAAACACCATCGTGGAACATTTATAATATGAATTACTAGACGGTTGTGAGTTCTTATATCAAAGAAAAAAGTAGTGTTTCGGTTTTTCTCGCATAGAAGAATGGCAAAGACACACCGTTATTCTCTTTTCTCCCGATTTAATGACATTGCAGTTCAGTCGCGATCTCAATGATTTGAGAAAATGTTGAGGGTTCATTTAATTACAATATTAAATAAAATAAATCTTAATAATGTAATGTAATGTTGTAATGATACTCTTCCTCGACCGTTAAACCTACAGCTCTGAAATTTTGCAGGAACGTTGCGGACGACACGGTGATCCCAGCGAAGTAGTTTGGTGATAAATTTAATTATAGTTTATACGTAAATGGTCAAAATGTGTCCCATAGAGTTAAGCTGTGGAACGTTAAGAAATTAACGCGCATAGATTAAATTTTGACTAACCTAACTAAAAATAGAAAATTTTGGAAAATTTTCGCAAAATTTCGTAAAATTTTGCTTCGCTGAGCTCCACTCGCTGTGGACAGCATGTGGCGGATCCTAGTTTAGAAAACGTATGAATAAATTGAGTTAAGTTAATCCCGCTACGTTAAAATTTTTAAGTTTTCTAAATAAATATTTGTCTTTTCTAAGTGTGGAATCTTGAAAAATGTAAAAAAAAATAAAACAGAATATTTCATAACCATGTGAAGGTTATTAAACATTATTATTTACACACATAAAGTTATATAATAATTAATAATTAATTTGTTTTATTTTTAGAAATATAACTTACAAAATGGCAAAAGAAGCTATGACCGGTTTAAAGAAGATATGAAAACCTAAATAAGATTGGTACGAACACTAATATTTTTATATTTTTATTTATTATTAGCTTCACGCTATATCCCGCACACAGCAGGGTAGGCAGAGGGAACCTAGTGTTAAGACACTCCGTTCCCCACTTTCTGCCGAATTCTGGAGGCATTGCGTGTTGAGTGGCAGAACTCAACGCCGCGCTTAACCTCGACACCAGAGCGAAAAAATGGAAATATAAATTTAAATAAATATTTCATCTCCTCGAGTGGGGATCGAACCCACAACCAGTCGGTTTTGCAGTCACACCTCGTGCCGCTGCGCCACGGCCGGCCTGTAATATTCCCGAGCATTATTATCTTCTTGTATGTATTGGAGACGTGGACTAACCTGACAAGAGAAAGACACATAATTGAGCATTCGAGATGTGGTGCTGGAGACGTATGCTATAAATCCCCACTCTCCACCGAATTCTGAAGGCATTGCATATTGAGTGGTGGAACTAAACACCGTGATTTGCCTCACGTGCAAAGCACGTGCACTATATTAAATTGCTAGAAATTGTCCTGTTACTTTTGATTAATGTTTTGTGAAGTATTTACAATTTTTTTTTAAATGTGTTGAATTCTCGTCTTATTAACATCGTTGTAAAGCCTTAGCCCACAAAATATTTAATATTGTTAGCATACTCGCGTAAAAGAGGATAGATGTATGTAAAAAGAATATAAAAGCAATGGAATTGTGTTAATCCGGGTTGGGGGTTGTTTGTACGCAACGGCCCTTATTGGAAGGGAACTCGTATGAAGTATTGTTATTAAATTAAAAAGCAACTTCATACATATACTACCGATATATGTTTATATCTTTTTTTAAAAAAAACGTTAACCGCTCCCGATTTCTAACAATATTTTATTTCCACGAGTGGAAATCGAACCTACAACTTGTCACGTTACAATTGCACGCTAGTGCCGCTTCGTCACGACTGGCCTTATTTTGTAATTTTTAATTTGAAATGATGTATATCAAAGTGATAGCTCAATGGTATCAAAATTAACACATATATTGGTCGGACTAAGCGATGTTCACTTTAATGACATATTGATTGGTATGCAGATGAATTCCTCTGTGAGCTAAAGGGCAGGTTAAGCAGGCGGTTATATGTAGTGGCTTGCTTTACCATACTTGAAGTGTAATTTTAAACGATGTTATTTGGACCTTTCTATAATATGTAATAGTAAATCTAGGCAGATCTCAATCATCAGTCAACCTAAAACACAAATTTTAACGTAGCAGGATTTGAACCCGCACCTTTTTGGGAACCGTCCAAATGCTCTGACCAACTAAACCATACATTCAGCTTACTTATACGTACGCTTAGTTGGTCAGAGCACTTAGACGGCTCCCAAAGAAGCGCGGCTACAAATCCCGCTACGTACAAATTTTTATACGTTTTCTTGATAATAATAAGTATTTTCTCCTAAGTGTGGAATAACACTTTAGAATATTTTTTCAGTGTATATTGGTACTTTTATATATATTTTTTTTCCAATGAAATAGCAAAAAATTTTTGTGTCAAACCAATGCTAGTTGCACATTTGGCAAATCTGATAATTTTCTAGGATTCACTACATTAGTCTTTTACGAAATTAACTTCAAGCTACCATGCCGTGAAAGGACTGTTCCACAATGTTATTTCTCAAAATTTTACGAAGAAATTTGACTATATATTTTAAAAACGTTTAACCCTTTTTCATTCAATAAATAAATGATATTTGATGTTATTTAAAATACCAAATAAGTGATATTTCAACTATTCATTTTAAGATATTACTTATAAGATCAAGATATTACTGTTCCACTTATTTTTGAAATCGTATAATTAAAATTTGAATTTTGTAGGATTAGAAATATTGTTAAAAACGTATGCCTTAATAGGTGACAGCATTTATAAGGATTGCAATTGACCCAGCTACGTTCAAATATTTTTAATTTTTATACGTCTTCTAAAAATATTTTTCGATGCTTAGCTTGAAATAATAGTTAAATGGACTCTAAGATTACTATCTGAAATAACTTTAGATATTTCATTTCCTCGAGTGGGGATCTAACGCACAACTCATTGCGTTTACAGTCACACACTTGTGCCCCTGCGTCACAACTGGCCTCAATCCTCATCATATGTTAAATCAATAACTATATGGTATATTTATATGTTAAACCAATATCTTGAAAGGTAGACGTTAAGCCCATTTTCATTACACAAAACTAAAGCGATATGCATCTCAAACTTTCTAGACAAAGCTCAAAACTTTTAATATCTTAAAGGAACTGATACCGTTGTGCCAACAATATGCCGCGCGTCGCTCTTGTATACTTAATTTTAAATACTAAGCTGTTACACGTGTAACTTATTAACGACATGCAGTAAATAGTAAATTCTAGTAAAATAGTAAGTAGTTCAGCTTCACGCTGTATCCCGCACACAGCAGGGTAGACAATGGGGTAAAGGAGTGTTAAAAATATCAAAATCACATAAAAGCAAAATGGCAACCAATATCCGTGGCGTGTTTATAGAATAATAAAAAAAGAGTTTACTACTCTCCACTTTTAACAATCAAAACCTGAATTTGCGATATATTTATTAATAGTGTTGTACCGCTTTATTTTTAAGGATCGTTTCATTAATTAAATATGTAGTGATGTGAAATCCACATTTTCATCAATTACTTACTTGACACTTTTTGTGGTTTTGTGCAAATTTTTATTCGTGCTTCGCTGCACCAGTGCAGCTTAATTATATATCAATTATTATATATATATATATATATATATATATATATATATATATATATATATATATATATATATATATATATATATATATATATATATATATATATATATATATATATATATATATATATTGTTTTGTATATATAGAGGGTACATTAATAATAAATAGTGGCTGCGCCCACTATAAAGGGGTACCGAGAGGGCGAATAAAGGTCAGTGCGTATCTACACGTTGTTTCGTTTGTCCCGTACTTATACTTATAGGTGGAGATCCCATCGCTTAAAACTGTAGGGATCAGATTTTCTAATGAAACTTATATTTAAGAATGATATATGATAGCAGAATAGATTACACTAGGGTTGCCCAAAAAAATCCTGCCGCAATCACCTTTAATTAATGTTTTTCGTAACTCGTTTTTGGAGAAAATTGCACTCATATGTTTTTTATGTGAATCGCACATCATTTGAAAGAAAATCGTATAAGGAATTGGAAAAACAATGGTTGCCAGCTCTCAGTCTGCCGCAAGTCCAGGGTTGCCTGGTTTAAAGAGGTTACTTAATGTGAATATTTGCACTCATGTGTTTTTTTAATGAATTATATATCAAATTAAAGCTTATTTTTATGTTATCACTAAAACACATGGTTGCCTGGAAAATGGCTGCCGCAAGCAAAGGTTGCCATCATTTGAAATATTTTATTCTGATTCCGTTTGACTGAGAATAGACGATGAACGCGATTTGCCTTATGTTTTAAAGTAAAATATTATATAATAGAAGGTCAATCTTAAAATTAATGTTTATTCTAGCTATTTACATGTTAAATGATGATTATAATCATATTAAGAACATACAAAAAACTATTTAAATATGAAATCATCCTTATTTTTCAAGTGAAATAATGAACCCATGATATTAAGTCTTTGCTAAATCTGTTTTCTAAATACTAATACTAATTTAAATTATCATTTTAAAACGACTAAACTATCTAATTAAATAAATGCTTACAAATATCAATCTATTATAAGGTATTAATTACATCATATTTCCTTAAGATAATGAAGGGCGTTTTTTTATTAATTAAGAAAATATGGAAAATAACATTTCAATATACTCTCTCTCTCTTTGTCCTCTGCTCGTTTGATTTTCTCGTTTTTTTTTTATATCGGTTGCCGCAATCTTTTTTTTCTCACGCAACTTTTAAGAATTTGCATTGAAAGAAATATATATGATAGAATTATAATAAACAAAAGTAATTTATCAAAAATAAATTCTAAGAAATTTCGACAGTAATGCCGAATAATAAACGCTATTTAAGGTTTATGACCAGCAGTCGACAAATATCAATTAGTTGTCTACTTTTTACTATAGATAAACATTTTGCGGTGGTATACAAAGCAAAAAAATTTGCAATAATTTTATTTTCGTAGATGTATTGTTTCTAAATGCAATAACAGTGCAACATGAACATGACAAAAATGAAGATCTGTTTTTTGTGCGAAGATGTGTGTGGAATTTAATAATGAGTCTGAAGTGTAAAATTATGTTGTTGTTTCGCCAAAAAATGAATTTTATATACAGTAACATTTTCTTAAATAGTAACACAATGCACGGTTATCACTTACAGTGTTACAAAAAGTTCATTGTTGTAAAACAAAAATATAAAGAAGAACCCCACTCGAGGAGATGAAATATTCACTTAAATTTATATTTCCATCTCTTCGTTCTGGTGTTGAAGCAAAGCGCGGCGTTGAGTTCTGCCATTCAACACGCAATGCCTCCAGTATTCGGCAGAGAGTGGGGAACGGAGTGTCTTAACACTAGGTTCCCTCTGCCTACCCTGCTGCGTGCGGGATACAGCGTGAATCTGATTTGATTTTTATTTTTCAATTATTTTCTAAGCAGCTTCGCCCGCTTATTTGAGCCCTTACGGGGTGAATTCTAAAAAACCATGAAATATGTGTTCAATGAAATATTTTTAGGAGTCTGAATTTCAAATATTATAAAAATCGGTGCCGATTAAAAAAACCATACAAACTTTCAGCCCCTATTTTATCCCTTTAGGGTTCAATTTTCTTAAAATCCCTTATTAGTGGATGTCCAGATTATGAAAAAAAACATCTGTCCAAATTTCACGTTTCTACCATCAGCGGCTGTGCGTGCGTCTTACCTCAGTCAGTCAGGTACTTGTTTTATATATATAGATGATAATTTAGTCGTTTTAAAATAACGATTTAAACGAGTATTAATATCTAGAAAACAGATTTAACAAAGACTTAATATCATAGATTCATTATTTCAATGGAAAAATAAGGATGATTTCATGTTTAAATAGTTTTTTGTATGTACTCAATATGATTAAAATCACAATTTAACAGGTGAACAGCTAGAATAAATATTAATTTTAAGATTGACCTTCTATTTTATAATATTTTACTTTAAAACATAAGGCAAACCACGTATTTCATCGTCTATTCTAAGTCAAACGGAATCGGAATAAAATATTTCAAATGATGGCAACCTTTGCTTGCGGCAGTTATTTTGCAGGCAACCATGTGTTTTAGTGATGAGAAAAAAACAAGCTTTAATTTGATATATAATTGATTAAAAAAACACATAAGTGCAAATATTAACATTAACTGACCTCTTTAAACCAGGCAACCCTGGGCTTGCGGCAGACTGAGAGCTGGCAACCAATGTTTTTCTAATTCCTTATGCGATTTTCTTTCAAATGATGTGCGATTCACATAAAAAACATATGAGTGCAATTTTCTCCAAAAACGAGTTACGAAAAACATTAATTAAAGGTGATTGCGGCAGGATTTTTTTGGGCAACCCTAGTGTAATCTATTCTACTATCATGTATCATTCTTAAATATAAGTTTCATTAGAAAATCTGATCCCTACAGTTTTAAGCGATGGGATCTTAAGCCATTAACAGTGGCGACGATCTACCCACGCGTAAAATAAAATTTTCAAGTAAATCCATTAAATTTCAAATGTCGCATTTTGGCTTACTGTCGCAATTTGACCACAATTTGCAAACATGGCAAATATACAAGGGTCGTCTAACGCAATGGTTTATTGCGAACGATATAACCAACGCTACAGATTCGTCGGGGGTGAAACAAAGGGCGATATTACTGAGCGCACTCAGCGAGGCCACGTATCAACTTGCAGTAAATTTGGCTTTACCCAAAGAAATCCAGGCGGTGCCTTTTGAAGATATACTTCAGCTGCTGGATGACCACTTTACGCCCAAAAGATGTGGATTTGGTGAGAGATTCAAGTTTTATAACGCGGCACAGCACGAAGGAGAGAGTTATTCTCAATGGGCAGCGAGGTTACGTGGAATAACAGTTCATTGCGGGTTCTTAAACGTGGAGGAAGCATTAAGGGACCGTTTCATAATGGGAATGCTGCCAGGAGCGGAGCGGGAGAAGTGTTTCGCTCAAGACCATAAAGAATTGACCCTGGCAAATGCTGTGGAGCTGGCAGAGAGCGTGCGTAGCGCGCGCGCTGCAGCTTCGTCGTGGACAACGGAGGGGCCCCATATGCCCCGGAACGAAACGCTGTTCAAAATAAGTGATAGTGAAAAAGTGTCGTGCACCGTATGTGGTTTTAAAAATCATACGTCGAAACAATGTCGTTTTGCAAATTATAAATGTAAAAAATGTAATGTAAAAGGTCATTTGCGTCGAATGTGTAAGAAAATTAATTTTATCACCAACGAGAGTGTGCATGAGAACGACGATAATGGTGAGTTGTTTAATATTCGCACGGTTAACGGTGAGCCTATGGTAGAAACTGTTCGTGTTCAGGGGCTGCCGATGAAATTTCAAATAGATAGCGGGTCGGCCGTCACAGCAATATCCGAGAGTACATATTTAGAGAATTTTCATGTCGTTAAATTATTTAAAAGTTGCAAGCGGTTATTAACCTACAACGGTAGTAGTATTAAATATATTGGTATTGCTAAGTTACGTTTTACATACATGAATAAAACGCACACATTAAACGTTTACGTAATACGTAACGGCGGGCCGCCCATCTTAGGCAGGGATTTTATTTCTATATTTAAATTGGAAATGTTGCCTCTTAACTACTGCAGCAAGGCAGCAAACATCAGTGAGCTATTGCAATCACAATATCCGTCTGTTTTTTCAGACGATCTAGGTACTTTTAATAAATATAAAATAAATCTCAAGGTAAAAAAAGATGCTAAACCAATATTTTTTAAACCTCGGCCCGTCGCTTTTGCGCTTCGAGAGAAAATAGATAAGGAGTTAGATAGGCTAGTACGCGACGGCATATTAAAACCGGTCGAGTACTCGGCGTACGTGTCGCCCGTCGTGCCCGTGTTGAAGCGCGACGGGACGATCCGGCTGTGTGCGGACTACTCGGTGACAATTAACAAACAGCTGTTAGTGGATCAATATCCATTGCCGACTGCTCACGAGCTATTTTCAAAGTTACACGGCGGGCAGCAATTTAGTAAATTAGATCTTTCACAAGCGTATGCACAGTGTGTTCTGGATGAAGAATCGCAAAATTACACCTGTATTAACACGCACAAAGGGT
>JAATLQ010024241.1:0-13887 GCA_013421005.1 Heliconius erato x Heliconius himera
CTCCCGACTCTCCCGACTCTCCCGACTCTCCCGACTCTCCCGACTCTCCCGACTCTCCCGACTCTCCCGACTCTCCCGACTCTCTCTCTCTCTCTCTGAATATCAAATATCAACGTTGGTGATCATATTTTTTTAGTTCGAAACAATCAAAAATTCTTATAGAAGTTATAATAATGTCGTAAAAAAATATTTGAATATTACAGATTAAAGTAATAAAAAAATCATATTAGAAGTCATTATAGTTGTCAATCAATTCTGCTTATTAAATCAATAATCATGTATTATCAACGGGCGAAGCCGTGGGCGGGCCGCTAGTAGGGTATAAAAATATTATGTAGTATTTTTAAAAATATATCTTGAATAATATTTTAACCACTTTTTCCTTTTTTTGCTTAGGAAATATGTAGACGAAAAGAGTGTCTTAACATTGGGTTCCCTCTACCTGGTAGGCGAAAACAGCATGTGGCTAAGAGATAAAAATATTTTAAACATACACAAGTAGTATCACGCAATATTTCTTAATATTTTTTTTAACTTCAAGCTATATCTCACCCATAGCAAGGTAGACGGATAGTACTGCGGGAACCTAGTGTAGAAACACTCCGTTTCCATTGAGATTCTTCCATTTCCCATTTTCTGCCGAATTCTGAAGCATTGCGTGTTGAGTGATTCAACGCCGCGCTATGATTCGTTACAAGGGGGAATCAAACCCACAACTTGTCACAACTGGCGTATCATTCTAAAATATTAAACACAAATATATTTATAATATTATAACAAATTTAAAAAAAACAACAATATATTTAAACATTTACAATATTCTTTAACATTCAAAGTAAAGAAATGCGAGTAAAAAAATATCAAAAAGCTTATCTCGAATAAACGGCGTGTAGCGAGGCGGTTAGCGGCGGCGCAATATGCACCAAAATATTTACTTTAGCAATGTACCGCATTCCGTACTAAAAGTGCTCTCGAAACTTATCTTGTTCAGTGCTAGCTTACAACTTATAAAATTTAACCTTTCGGATTTGAATCCTACTTCGGAAAACTTTGTTGTTTACATATAAAAAATATATTTGTTTTAGTTTTGCTCGGTATTCCTCATGTAGGTGTATAGGAAAGGTAAACATAATTTGTAACATTGTGTTTGTTTGACATTAAGTGTCGGGTTGCGGGACTTAACGCTGCGCTTTGTCTTGTGGCCAATTAAACATCTAGAGCAACGGAGCAAATGAATATACAATAAGTCAATAAACTTACAGGATACGTAATTTTTTTTTAAGTACAGAGATATTAATGTTACAATGTCAACTTTTGAAATAAGACCGAAAAAAATACTTTAAAATATTTATAATATTCCGAAAAGAGCGAACCTACAGCCACATTTACCAAACAGATAATTCCCAACTGCACCATAACGGTAACAACAAAAAAAATATATCAAACTACCGTCATATATTTAAAATATATTTAAACAATCCCATCCGATTTAGCTGCATCGTCAAAGTAATAAATACCAATATTTAATTAGATGATTTTTGTAAAATAAAAGTTCTCACAAAGCTCGGCTCGTGAAAGCACCTTTTACGTCAAACGCAGCGTTTGCATGAAAGCCCTGTCTATAATTAAAAGTCATGGGCGTTATTACGTTAAAACATTAATTGAACATTAACCAATAAGTTTCTTGTTTTGTTGGCGATAAGGTTCATAATCGCGTGAACATATTCTGGCTTCGGTATCTGAAAATATATGGAAATGAAAACATTGATGTATATGAAATAAGCTTTTTTAATTTATGTTATTAGAAGTTTCAGTTTGATACCGTTTCCGCGATAATATGTTAGATAGAAAAGTTGAGCGAAAAATTTTAAATGAAAAATGAAACTGGTTCTGTTATTTTTCAGCGGCTCCATTTATATAAATGCAATTCCTTGGAGGTATATTATTATAGGGACTTCGAATTATATTATAGGGTAACGTTAAAAGAAATTAAAAAAAAAAACATAAATTACAAAATAATATTTTGGAGAAAAAAGGATATTATTAAAAAAAACCATTTTTCATCAGTTTTAAATTTATTCTGTATCGTATCAATTATATAAAAAACGTTTTTGAGGTTATCATTAGTTCCGAAATTTCATATTGTATCTGGTATAAAAGGCATTGCTTTTAGGGCTCCGTACTTCAAAAGGAAAAAACTGAGGCCTTATAAGATCACCTTGATGTCCGTCTTTCCGTCTGTCAAGGTAATTTATCTCGAGTGGAGGTATCAAGCTGATATTTATATTAAGTATTCAGATCCTTTGAAGAACAGAAATGAAGAAGCTTCTAAGTCTGCACAATCGAGAGTTACCAGAATTAATATATTGTTTTTGCTGTATTTTGTATGAAATTCGCCGCTTAATAAAGAACCTATAGGGTATTTCCCCTATATCTACAATTATAATTTGTAATACAAATAAATGAAAAAATGGCAGAAAGCAAATTTTATATTACAGATAAAAACTATTAGGTAAAAAGATATTAGTAGTTCATGATATTATGTATTTGCTTCCCTCAGTTTAATAATACGACAAGGCGCGGTGTCGAGTACCGACACTCAATACGCAATGTCTCGAATACCTGATGCCTGGGAACAGAAAGTTGACATGAGAGATGCTAAGATCTCTCATCTATGTTCTCTCTGTCCACCCTGCTATATGCGAAATACAGCGTGCTTACCCGTAATTTATAAATTATAATTTTTTTCATTTAAAATTTTATACTTAACTAGAGGGCGCGCGCGGCTTCGCTCGCTTATTAGGAGTGAATTCTAAAAAAACCACGAAACATGTGTTCAATAAAATATTTTTATCAGTCTGAATTTAAATTTTTATAAAAATCGGTGGCAATTTAAAGATTTTTCCATATAAACTTTCAACCCCTTATTTGAACCCTTAGGGGGTGAATTCGTAAAAACCATGAAACACGTATTCAATGAAATATTTTTAAGAGTCTGAATTTTAAATTTTATAAAAATCGGTACAGATTAAAAAAAAATTCCATACAAACTTTCAACCCCTATTTCTTCCCTTTAGGGTTAAAATTTTTCAAATTCCCTTCTTAGTGGATGTCCAGAATATGAAAATAAACATCTGCCCAAATTTCACGTTTCTACCATCAGCGGTTACGGCTCTGCGTGCGTCTTACCTCAGTCAGTCAGCACAAGTCCTTTTATATATATAGATAAATAAAAGAAATTTAACTAAATTATTAAACTGTTTTGTTTTGTTAAACACACAACATCGAGGTAATTACAACCTGTTTAATGTTAGTGCAAATGATCGCCAACACCGCACTACGTCCGTTTTCATACAAAACAGTTAAATTATTAATTAGACCTAATTATTACATAGTTTCTAGTTTCATTATAGTTTTAATGCCTGACCTGTTCACTGAAATTATGAAATTTAATTTTAAATTATTTATATATTATTCATGATTTTGATTGGTCATTTGCTTATGTAAAAATATGTAAAAATAAAAAGTAAAATAATGCAATTCACTATATTTCCATGAACTAATTTATTTTTAAAAAGATAAAAATTGTCTTTGTCAATCATTGTTATTGGCACAAGCATGTGACTGTAAACGCGACGCTTGTGGGTTCGAATACCACTCGGGGAAATGTTATTATAAATTAAATATTGTCATATCTTCGCTCTGGTAAAAATGTCAAAAACGGCGTTGTGTTCTACCACTTAAGAGGCAAAAATGGGGGGTTTAGTATCTCAAAACTAGGATTTAAACCAAAATGAAATCGTTGAACCGATCCTTTTTCTATAAATTTTCCCATTGCGCTAACATATATAGATATAAGTAAGGTCATAACTCGGAGAAGGGCACTAAAACGTTATGAGATATGAAAGTGTATTGCCTACACAAGAGTGGTGATTCGTCAAATATTACTTAGCGAAGGAGTTCATCGATCATCGCGCCTCAAGGGCGGCGGTATTTCGTTTGGCGTGTCGCGCTGTGTGTCGACTTAATACGTGTTTACTCATAACGAATACGAATATAGGTAAATATGATTTATTGAGATTTATGCGTATGTGATATTATGTAATAATTATAAATTTTTTGATATTTTTTTTTAAGGTTCACGCTGTATCCCACATATGGGAGACAGGGAACCTAGTATTAAGACTTAAAATGCTCCATTTTCCAGTGGTAGGATCCATAATAAATATTCATGATTTCGTCTGAAATGATAAAACAATATAATATGTTTGTGTATAATTTAACGTTATAACCTATAAATTTAATACACCACAATTAAACCAGCGGGAACTGACTACGATATCCTTACGACACCAAACTCCCTTTGCTAATCCTGCTATATAGGGACGATACGTCTAAATAATTCAAATTACTGATATTATTATAATATAAGATATTTGAATTAACTTATACGTTCATATGAAGAAATAAACAGATTTCTATAAGTAATAAATATTAAATCGAATGAATATAAAGCTACTAAAGTTATTAAACTAACTAAAGCCTCAAATGCGGCTTCGCTCGCTTAAACTTATTTTTATAGTATTGCCAAAGAATCATCTTTGTTTTTTTAATACATTCATTTTTTATTATACTTTTTATCCATATTTTTTCTAATATTAAGATATTAGAATATGTGTATAAAGTTTTATGATAATTAGTTTAGTAGTTTTGGCCTTAAAGCGTAACAAAATAAATAACACTCACATTTATAATATTAGTATGACGATGAAACGACGTCGTATAGAATAGACGATCATTCAATTGTTTTCGTGATATGCGCGCGTCTGTCGATAAAGTCCAGAAGTTATTTTAATAGAAAAAGTTTGTTTTCACAATATACTCTTGTGAAATTAATCAAGTTCTGTTCGAACTATAACTTTTCTCAGCACGATTTTTCTTAGATCCCATTCGAACATGAAGTGAATATGAAACTATGTATTTATTTATGTCTTAAAATGTAGATAAACTTAAAACCTAAGGTCGGCATGGGGCAGATTGAGCATTCTGTATCTTTTTTTAGCTTTTCGCTGTGTGCTTTTCACACAGCAGTAACCTAAGAACTTAGTGTAAAGACAGAGAAAAAAACGAAGTGCCGTTTCCATTGTGACACTTTTTACAAACTTTCCGTCGAATTCTGAAGGCATTGTGTGTTGAGTGACGGAACTCAACACTGCATTCTGTTTCTGTTGATTCTTTTACATATGTAAAGAATTTTCACGGACGTCGTTGCAATAATAAGAGATAGTCTGGGGATGCCAAAAATAGAAACAACTGAGCGGATAAAGAAAAATTGTGACAATCTTGCCAAAACCTTGTACCTCGATTGAAGCAATTTATGTTAAAATATTTTTATAATATTGTTATTTTCACTTTAAATCTTTTTTTATTATCTGTACATGGGAGATACACGAGATAATTTAAAAATTTTACAAAATTTTACTTATATTTACGTCGATAGATTTTACATTTCAATACATTTCAAAAGTGTATTTAAAACTTTAAAAAATATACGTTTGACCAACAGAATTTCAATCACTAGATAAACCGCTTTGAAAACTAAAAACATCGCATGTAAATGTAACGTCACGGTCCAATGCCTTTTGATATGATGGGAACTTGAAAATACTAAATGTTATACAGGAAAAGTTAAAAAAATGGAATATTATTACTATATTTTACTGCCTTTTTTAGTAAAAGGAAAGGAGGTCCTCTCATTTATGATAAGCTTTAAATGTTTCATTATATATTTCCATTTTTTTTGTTAAATGTTAATTACTATATCTATCTAATCTATGGATAGCGAGACCAGTCGTGGCGCAGCGGCACGAAGTGTGACTGTAAAACCGACTGGTTGTGGGTTCGATCCCCACTCGAGGAGATGAAATATTTACTTAAATTTATATTTCCATTTCTTCACTCTGGTGTTGAGGACAAGCGCGGCGTTCATTTCTGCCACTCAACACGCAATGCCTCCAGAATTCGGCAAAAAATGGTGAACGGAGTGTCTTAACACTAGGTTCCCTCTGCCTATCCTGCTGTGTGTGGGATAGCGCGTGAAACTGATTTATCTTATCTATCTTTACTATCACTGTAAGTGGAACCCGAGAAAAGAATGTCGAACATTTTTTGCATAAAAATACAAAATTCCATGACACAGTTGGTAAATATCCAACGGTACAAAGTAGATACATCTAATGATTTGTGGTTCGATTTCAATTCAAAATATTTTTAGTTTCTCAGGTTGTTTAGAGATGATGCAACATTAATATAGACCACTCATCATGTAATATTTCTTTAAACGGCAGAAAGTGGAATGAATTATCAAGTAGACCTTACCTATCCTACTTTAGCAAGTAGAGTAGGTATAGGGTTTCTACAGCTAAAAGATAAATGATGATTTATAGACATATTTGCTATTATATGGACGTCAAAATCTATCAGTATTGTGATATCACAACCACTCATCGATAAACACTATAGTAACAATCTTTGTCATTATTTGATGGTAAATAATGCTCATACTCTACTACAGTAGTCGCGTACAGAAAGACTAGTCAATGAAATGTAATGGATTTACGGGCGGAGTGTTGTTACTGCTATGTAGGGCGCCCACTGACACTATTTTAACAGAATGGATGCTGCACTTTAAATGTTTTAAAGTAATTGAAAATAAAATTTACTTCGTAATTTTTACATGATTTCATTTAAATCTCCAGATCTCTTCTTTTTTATATATCTGTCTCTGGCTTTGAGTGAGGTGATTATGGGTTCGATTCACATTCAGAGTGAAAACATGGGTGTAAGGAGAGGGTGGGCCATGTCCACCACAGAACAGTCCCACCCGGAAATTTAAAAAATTAAATTAGCTTCACGCTGTATCCCGCACACAGCAGGGTAGGCAGAAGGAACCTAGTGTTAAGACACTCCGTTCCCCACTTTCTGCCAAATTCTGGAGGCATTGCGTGTTGAGTGGCAGAACTCAACGCCGTGTTGCAGAACAGTCCCTCCCGGAAATTTTATTTACAAAAAATGAAAAAAAAAACAATAATAACAATTATGAAATTAAGGATGATAAGATCTTACAATACAAATGAAAACAAAAATCCAAATGTTTAAAAATGTATAGATATTTCATAGAAAACATAATTACAAACTTTTATTTTTAGTTAATTTCATACAATATAAGAGCATTCTTAAGTTTGTTAACTTTATGCGCCGCAGCATCAAAACCTATAAGGTATTTTCAATCACAATCCTGAAATTGATATAGAAGCTTCGATGGACGAATCCGAATCGAACTTGGTCGGTTTTGTCTTAAAAACACTTAAATAAATATTTGTATATTTCTAGCGGGCGTAGCCACACGGGTTCCATTAGTAATAAATAAAATAATTTGCTGCGGTCCCTCCAGAGCGCATTTGCGGGTAGCATTCTGTTAATTCAATCAGTCCTCGATGTATGTATGTATATTACTTTTCAATGGGCACAACGTCCAGTTACCGCTATCTCGGCCGGTACCTTATAATGGGAGAATTCGATTTGAATGGAAATCCAACTAAGCGACGAGGAGAGGAGGACCGCTGTGAGGTCATACGTGGTGTATAGGGGCAGTTAACCTGAAAATACTGATTATATTATTTTGTACTCAATACTTTGTAATATTTATCGTATGTCCAGTCGTGGGACAGGGATAAAACGTGTGATTGTAAATGTGATAGGTCGTACGACCGATTCCCACTCATTGAAATTATATATTTAATATTTTAATTTCTCCGGCTTATGCTGTATCCTACACAGGGTAGGAAGAGGGAACCTATTGTTAAGACACTCCGTTCCCTACTTTCCGCCAAATTCTGATGGCATTGCGTGTTGAGTGGTGAAACTCAACGACGTCTTTTGCCTCGTTACCAGAACAGTAATATTATTATTATAATAGTACTATTTCATTTTCTCGATTGGGAATTGAACCCAGAACCTGTCGTGCTTAAAATCGCGCGCTTGTGTCCCTGCATTTCGACTAGCCTCAAAATAGTAGAACAGTACTGGTATATTGTTTACTTTCTACCCATATTGAGACGTATGCATGTTTATTTGAAGGGCTTGAAACTAGTACCTTTATAACCTAATCGGTTTAACTACACTAGACAAAACTAAATTATCTTAAATTTAGGCATTTTCCAAGTACCAATCGACATCACGAGTAGGTTAGTACAGTCAGGGTTAGTCAGAAAATATCCAAATACTTCACAATATCATTATGGACCTACATATGTAAACATGTATACAAGTGTAAAAATAAAAACATTTAATATATTCTTTTTAATTAAAATGTTGTATTTAGCTATTAACTTTTTTCAGCTTTTAACTTTTTTATAACTGAATCTGGTTCTGACTTCTAATTAGTTCATTCAAGCGTCGCGTCGCACGTTTTAAGATAAATATTTCGAAAAACTGCGCTGCGGCGTCGCTTTTGATCATCTATTTAGAGCTATTTAGTCAGTAAACACTGGACTTCCTCATGTGGGACCGCAACAGACGAACTACTACTACTTTAAGTTTGGTTTTACTCAAACTATTCAATTGACAGAAATATCAGAATGTTTAGACAGTTTATCGATTTCACACGTCTATGGGGAATTTAGTTATACCAAGTAAAAGTGTGAAACCATGTTAGATAATGAATAAACAAACAAAATAAAAAAAACTTACTTGTTGTATCTCACACACAGAGTAGACAGAGAGAGACTGGAAATCTAATTTTAAGGCACTCCGTTTCCATTAAGACACTCCCGTTCCCCACTTCCCACCGAATTCTGGAAGCCTTGGAAGCAAAAATAAATAAAATAGTAAGAGTTTACAAGTAGTAGATTAATAATCAAATGAAACAATTTCACAATAACTATGTATTTATACATAAAAAATAATAAGAAAATATGAATTGTACTAAACAATGCGATTTTAATCGATACTGTTCTTTCCAAAAATCCGTCCTGTGAGCAATTAATTTATCGATTTTATCTTTCAAGATAATGTTCATTCGTTTAAAGCATCCCACGTTAGTTCTTGTGAGGACGAATACCGCGACTGTAAGCATTCCTTTCAAGTTTCAACCATAAAAGTTAAAGTGGATTTAGATCCGGGTTCTGAAGTGGCCACGCCATTTATTTCAACATTCCTTCTATCTTTCTCCTCTATACAGCCCCTATATCATTTTAAACTAAATTGTAGGTCGTCTTATAATGTTGGAAAGTTAAACCATTCCCAATTTATTTATTTTTTATGGAAAAGACAAGGCAAACGAGCGTTCGGGTCACCTGATGGTAAGTGCCGCCCACGACCCCGTGCAACACCAGAGCAGCTACAGGTGCGTTGCCGGCCCTTAAGGTGCGCCGGAGCCCGGCATTACCTGATGCGAAACGCAGTGGCATAAAGCCACTACTTAACGCCGGTTTTAAATGCCGGGGGTGGTAATGATTCGGTTGCCATTGCTGGCGACGTGACTCTACCACACGTACTTTAGTCGCCTGTTACGACACCACCAGTACCAGGATGAACCTATTCTAAGTATATCACGAAAGGAACAGCATTTTTGAAGACTTTGTTTGTACTATGCTTTTTCATCATTCCCTCGATTTTCAGACAACCAGAATGATTCAATTTTTTCTCTTATACTGTCAATGTAACGCAAAAATTTTAGTAATATAAGAATATTCTAAAATTAAATTTATAAAAGTTCTTCCAGCTTCTATTCCTTACATGGCATGGTAAGGAACCTGGGAATCTAGTGTAAATTTCGTTCTCATTAAGACACTTCCGTTCCTCAATTCCGTTCGAATTTTCGAATTACTCTATAATTTTTTTTCTTCGATTATATTATTTGAGATTTGCTCACGTACGCTTATAATTTCAAAAATCACTACGATACAAAGAGTAATCTTTTCGCGAGATGTTTGATATATAGCCCCATTTTGATGAAATCAAGTCGTCATTTAAATTAGAAGAAATCAATCACAAATTGTCTCTGTAGCGGTCACAGCTGACGGTAGTTTTCATCGTTTGTTTATTTGTCGTCTATTAACGAAAATAAACATTCAACAACAATGCTCAGCAAATAAAAAGGATCTGGCTACTAATGGAAGAATATCGGATAACAAACATGAAAAAAAAACACGGTAGCCAACCGACATTGGATAATTATTATTATTAAATAGCAGCAAAATTCTATAATATTTTATTTCTTGCTTGGACATGGACACCCTGTACAATGTTTATTCAATTAATGGTGAGAAATAAAACTAAGGCTTTGACAGATTAAAATAAATTAATTAGGTTGTACTACGTATTCGTACCAAATATTTTACATGTGCTATTACCACATTACGCTTTACCATAAAAGAAATATGTTTTTTAAATTTCATATCAACAGTTGAATACAGCTTTAAACTCGCGCCTCTTGACAACCTATCAAACGCGCTAGCCAATTGAGCTGTACTTTTTTTATTGATTCGAATCTAATGAAAAAATAAAGCATAATTTAATTTTCAATTTCAGTAAATCATATTTCAGTAGATGTACAATTTTAAAGTGTTACTCCACACTTTAAAATTGATTATAATATGAAAGAAAAACACTTTTTTAGAAAACATAAAAATTTTGACTTAGAGATTTGAGCCTGCGCGAGTATGAAACCGTCCAAGCGCTCTAACTACTAAGCCATATGTTCAAAGAGCAAACTCACAAGTCGAACATTAAGTTGTAGAGTAATAAGGTAGTTAGTTACGTATATTTGATACGCTTAAACATAATTATGATAATTTTTCAATTAATTTTCAAAGCTATACACGACTGGAGTCAAAATTAAACGATGTAAACTTGACTATTATGACTAATATTGTGATTATTTTGGAAGACTTCGTTAGTATAACCGGAGACTTTGGCAACTATATATAAAGTATACACGCTCACTGTCGCTCGAGATTAAAATCAGCCTCATGAAGACTTAACATGTATAAAATATGAGGCAGAAAGGACCCCAACCGCACTGATTAAAAGTTTTTAAAAATAGGTTCCGCAGTGAACGTGTTAACTAAAACTCACTTAGCGAGGTTTAGCATATAATTTTAGTCAGCCGCAGCCGAATATGAAAATAATGAACATTTAATTAAAATCCTCCCGCGGTGAGCGACTAACCGTCTCTTTGTCATGTACAATACTGAATTAGCCGCGCGTTCAGATGAGATATCCGCTTTAAGAAAGTCACTCTCTAATATTAAAACGTTACTTGAACGATTGTTTCCTTTTCACGTGTATTAAATCTCGAAGACAATGGATGCTGGATGCTTTACTCAAAGGTTGTATATTATAGAACTCAAAACTTAATGAATATATTTATTTATTTATTTATTTATTTATTTTTTCTAGCTTCACGCTGTATCCCGCACACAGCAGGGTAGGCAGAGGGAACCTAGTGTTAAGATACTCCGTTCCCCACTTTCTGCCGAATTCTGGAGGCATTGCGTGTTGAGTGGCAGAACTCAACGCCGCGCTTAACCTCGACACCAGAGCGAAGAAATAAAAATATAAATTAAAGTAAATATTTCATCTCCTCGAGTGGGGATCGAACCCACAACCAGTCGGTTCGGTCGGTTCGGGTCGGTCTGCGCCACGACCGGCCTCATATATTTATTAAGTTGTTTATTTTTGTCTGTGGAATGGCCTTGGCGGTGTTTCTAGGTCGATACGACATGGGTACCTTCAAAGAGCGCGTCTATTTCCACCTTAATAGACGGCAACGCAACTTTAGCTTCTCTGGTGCTGCACGGGGTCGAGTGCAACGGATATCACTTACCATCAGATGACTCGTACACTCGTTTTCCTTGTCTTTTCCATAAAAAAAGTATATTATTTTATGTAGGTACAAAAACTGTGTACTTTACTATTTTCGAAAATTTACATCTGCTTGAAAAGATGTTAAATAGTTTATTAATATACTTAAAATATTATTATTTTATAAATTATAATTAAAGTATACATATTATAAAAAATCACAATCGGGCCATTATTTCTTATTCAAACCACAGTTATCAAGACGCGGGACATTTTAAAAGCACAATCAGCGTTTTAAGTTAAAAGAGCTGCAAAGTGCACGAAGCGTGCAACTCTAGTTGTATTTTTTATCAAGTTATTCACGTCGTCGAGCTGAGAAACGAGCATAGCATAAATCCTCCTGACACGGGAGGGAGGGAGGAGGGCGTCTATCAAACTGAGTAATTTGGAGAATCTTTCCACACTGGTGTTTCGAGCTGCACCTGTAGCTGTCTATCTTGCCAAGATACACCATCATATATAAAGATTATGTATAATTTAATTAGAAGCTCGAGGTCTAAGCTGATCTTTGCGTTGGTATGAGTGTTCATGTATGGTGTAGGTGGACCATCATTTGCTTGGCCTAAGCCAGTTTATATTGGCTTATAACATTCGTCCCATATACACCTTTTATACTGATAGCAGCGCCACAAATTTAACCCTAAATATTTTATTTTTGTGTTCCATTTATTAAAAGTGAAATATAGAATTATTACTATATCATACAATAATGGCAAAATGTACATGACCAAGCAGTAAAAAAAATCCTTAATGATGAAACCAATAGTAATAAGCAAGTCCGTCATAGAATAAAATATTTTATTTGTTTTTTATTCCAGTCGTGGCGCAGGGGCACAAAGTGTGACTGTAAAATCGACTGGTTGTGGGTTCGATCCCCACTCGAGGAGATGAAATATTTACTTAAATGTATATTTCCATTTCTTCGCTCTGCTGCCGAGGAAAAGCGCGGCATTGATTTCTACCGCTCAATACGCAATGCCTCCAGAATTCGGCAGAAAGTGGGGAACGGAATGTCTTAACACTAGGTTCCCTCTGCCTACCCTGAAGTGTGCGGGATACAGCGTGATGCAGATTTTATTTATTTTTATTTACTCTTATTAGGAAGATAATTTTTTAAAGCTAACTTTCTGGCTTTACATTTATAATCAGCATCATAAATGCAAAGCTCAGTTTATGTCTCGCGAACTGTAGGTAGGTATCTTGTCATAATTCATCGTTGTCGGTCGTTGACGTTTTTCCATACTGTAATTCAATTTATTAATAACAAAAGCTTTTATTTTCGTGAACTTATCAAATCAATATTAATACAATAAGACACTGTATCTATACTAATATTATAAAGAGGTAAGATTTGTATTTTTGTATGTATGTATGTATGTTTGTATTGTTTTCGCACGACATAGTTGCCGGACCAATTTCAAAAATTCTTTCGCTATTAAAAAGCTGCATCTTCATCGTCCCACATAGGATATATTACATTTTCAAAAAAAATAGGGATCCCTAAGAAAAATGTAATAATGTAACCCAAGGTGTGAAGAAATTGATCTAAAAAATTTTATCATCGCGTGCGCTGCGAAAACTATTGATGATAGAATAAAATAATGTTCTACAGTATTATAGAACGCATCAATATCTATAAAAAAGTCCGCGATACCATATGTCCAACTACTATAGTTATAACAACTACATTTTTATATTTTATAAGTTGATGAGTGCCGGCAATAATGAAACCATTTTATTCATACCTCTGCATTAATCCTCATTCTATTAAATGATATTTTATTAAAGATAATTTCAATATGTGTAAGGTACTTTTTACATTAACAAAATCGGACAATCCATTCTAAATATCTCTGTCCCAACTCTCCCAACTCTCCGAACTCTCCGAACTCTCCCAACTCTCCCAACTCTCCCGACTCTCCCGACTCTCCCGACTCTCCCGACTCTCCCGACTCTCCC
>JAATLQ010024254.1:0-29091 GCA_013421005.1 Heliconius erato x Heliconius himera
GAACCTTGGTCGTTTAAGATGGGCCTCCCTCAGGAAACCGAGGGTCTCTCCTGACTGAGTTGACCGCCTAGATGGCATTTGAAAATCCTTCCAATTTCATACTGTGTCAACGCCCAGATGTCGTTCGGAGCTACTACGGAGATGGACGAGAGAATGCTTCAATTCTGAGCCTGGCTCTATAGCAAAGTTAATTTAGAAGCGATTGCACGTATTTTGGAGTTATCCAATAATTATAATGTTTTTCGACGCGACATAATTGGTTACATCTTTCGTTTAAGTATTTTTGGGTAAGAGAATAGTAGATAGTCTGTTGTTTATAATTTCTTTTGTTAAAGTTTTCTGTTGTTTGTGTCATTTGTTTAAATGTGTGTTTTTTTAAACAATTGGAACATCCTTATTGGAACTACAAAAATGCGGGTTACATTAAGGTTTAAATAATTTTCATATTAGTAATCTTAAGTGTTTTGCAAACATAGGTACATTACATGAATAATTCAGTAGTTAAGCGGGCGAAGCCGCGGGCGGGTCGCTAGTATATATATATATATATATATATATATATATATATATATATATATATATATATATATATATATATATATATATATATATATATTATATAGCTAACAAACTAATTATATAAAGGATACTTATTGAAGCAATAGAGCGAGTGCGTGGGTTGATGAGACTATAATAAACTCGAAGAATTTTTTCATACAATCGATTTCTATAAAAAAACAAGGACAAGGTCGTAGAAAATGTGGTTTATTAAATGCTTAATTTTTTTCTTTATTTAGAAAAAAGAAAGTACTATGTATGAAGATATACTTAAGAAATATTTTAATTGTTCCCTCGTTTTGGTTAGATAAAACGCAGTGTTAGGTTCTCTCTCTCTCATTAAGTTCTTTTAATGATATATATAAATACAATATATCTTTACATATCTATACTGACGGTTGTTATGGAGTATGTTGTGTCGGGGCGCAGCGTATAGTATATAAATGTAGTACAGAAAAGCGAAATTTGTGGATCCAGTACCTTTTTAGGGGGCTAAAATTGGTAAAAAAATGGGAAACGTAGTGTCACAATACTAAGTTCCCTTTAACTACCTGCTATATGAGAGAAGCAATTTTTTTATTGTAATATTTTTTAAAATAAATGATATAATTATTTGTCAATTATGTAGGTAAGAAAAAAATATTTGTAAAAACAAAAACCCCCACTGCATCAAACTAAAAAGAAAATAAACAAGCCCAATAGTTTATTAGGATTAACAGTCGGGACCTCTTTAAATTATGCGAGGTTCCTGGTAAAGATTTTATTGATTAAAGAATTGCTTATAGGTTTTTCATTTTCTTGTTAGAATTTATTATGATAATGATAATCATGATATACCTTTTTGAAATTCTGAAATTGAGCTCTTGAATTTGATACCCATATTGTAGTATTCGAAACGAAATTTTTTTTTTTCACAAGTTCAATGGCGTACCACAGCCGCCATGGTTATTTTTTATTAACGTCATCTATCTAAGAACACTTGGGCTGCTAATACAAATCTAACGATATCTCAAATATGTAAAACCGTTCAGCGGTTCTGGAGATACGAGGTAATAAAGAATATTACATACAAACAAGATACGCGCGAAAAACATAACCCTTCCTTAGCAGTCGGGAAAAAGCAAAGGTGTATAATATTAATGAAGACAAGATTATTTACAAATGAAACGTCACAAGGTAACACAAATGTTTCCGTGAAGAAATGTTTATTATGTTACTGTCGCTTTCAAAAGTTTTTAAAAGGGAAAGGGGAAGAAACCTGGGAGCTAAGTGCTAAGATATTCCGTTCCCATTAAGATACGAGTACATACGTTCCCCGCTTTATCTGTCCTACCACCTTATGATTATATGTAAAATAATTTTATTTCACCATTCTAGTAGTTGAGTTTAAGTCACTTAGCATATAATATATCTTTCATGTCATTATCGGTGATTAGTGGTGGTGTTTGTATGAATTTTTTTGAACAACTAAATTTCATAGATTTTTATTATAGATCGCGAATGGTGACGTAAATAAAAACGTTTATAATGTAAACAATATAATCAAAAACTGGTCGTAGCCCGCAACTTTGTTGTCCCCTCCTCCTCTTAGTGCTCGCCCACACTTACTAGCCTACCTACATGCCTATTTTCAATATTATAAATCTAATAGTATCCTCTGCATTGTTTATCAGTCATTCAGTAGCGGAAGAGATTTTTAATATATATATAGATTACTTTTACGGATAATTTTGTAAAAAAAAAAATTAAGTCGACCAAAAGAAAGCGTGAGTCTTCATTAATATTTAAAATATTATTAAAAATACATTGAGGCCAGTCGTGGCGCAGGGGCACAAAGTGTGACTGCAAAATCGACTGGTTGTGGGTTCGATCCCCACTCGAGGAGATGAAATATTTATTTACATTTATATTTTCATTTCTTCGCTCTGGTGTCGAGGCAAATCGCGGCGTTGAGTTCCGCCACTCAACACGCAATGCCTCCAGAACTTGGCGGAAAGAGGGGACACGGAGTGTCTTAACATTAGGTTCCCTCTGCCTACGCACATAGGGGCCGTTCAAGTATTACGTAAGCAGATTTTTTGCAATTATTGACCCCCCCCTCCCCTATGTCATCAAAAATAAGCAATCCTCTTATAAATATTTCATTGAAAACGTCAAAAATAAGCAAACCCAAGACTCCCCAGCCCCCCTACAGTGCTTACGTAATACTTGAACGGCCCCATAGCATATATGTGCGGGATACAGCGTGAAGCTGATTTGATTTGATTAAAAATACATACTTATAGACAAAATTTACAATTCGATTTGCCCTTCTCTAATATTAGTGATTATATTTATTTCTGTCAACCAAAAAGCAATCTTTGCTACATCAAAATAAAGTTCAAAATAATATGTACTTATCATCTAAATTACTTTAATTCAGCTATTCGGTTAATCCCCAGAGACTTGCTCTTTCCCGAAATCGCTTGGATGTGATTTTCGACTTTTATCTCCACTTTTATTTCTAGTTTCTTCACTATATGAGATAAAGAGGTTTATTACATTCTTTTTTGGAATTCCACTAAACTGGGAGTACCTACTTCAAACCTATATCATGATATATTTTTTTATGTTCATATAAATAAAAACGGTCGGTAACTAAATTATTATAACACTTTAATTCTAGTCTAAGGCGTTGAGTTCCGTCCTTCAAAACAGAATATGTTGAAAATTTAGCAGTGCGTGTTAATGTCTGAATAGTAGGTTCACTCTGCCTGTCTGCTATAAGCGTGATAGAGTGTGAAACTAAAAAAATGTAACAAAAGTTCTGGGAACCTAGAAGCATACGAAAGTAAACTTTGAAACGTACATGAGAATTTCACAAAGTTCCATTCTCCCAAAGGTGCGATTTAAAATCGTATTATCCATTGCCGCCGCCGAAAATTGATTATACTGAAAACTTTTACCTTTTGTAGCGTGTCACTTTATTTCCGAACCCTTTCTATTAAATAACAACTCGACTTCACTTTATATAGTTGTGTTTTCTTTTTCTCTTGATTTGTTTACTTCGTCGTGAATTTACTGAATAGTAAAAGGTACACTGTAATCACGCTATTTCATACATGTAACCGGTTAAACAGAAAGGTGGGAAATGGGGAAGGGAAATCTCTTATCATTAGGTTCCCAGTACTCTGCGTACTCTGCTATGTGTACTCTGCGTGCTCTGCTATGTGTGCACAGCGTATAGCTGAAAAAATCTGGGAGGACATAATATTAAAACATCTGATTCTCTCTTGGGGAAATGAATTATTCTTGTTTTCTTGCTCTGGTACAAAACCAGCCCGTTGAGTACCGTCATTTAATATGCAATGTCTCGAAAACCTGAATGTCTTAACATTTCTATTAACCCTGCTATAAGCGGGATACAGGGTGGAGCTATAGTATTACTTATTATCTTATTCAGTTTTATCTATTCAGCTTCCCGCTGTATCCCGCACACAGCAGGGTAGGCAGAGAGAACCTAGTGTTAAGACACTCCGTTCCCCACTTTCTGCCGAAATCTGGAGGCATTGCGTGTTGAGTGGCAGAAGTCCTCGACTGGCTGGAGTCCTCGACACCAGAGCGAAGAAATGAAAATATAAATTGAAGTAAATATTTCATCTCCTCGAGTGGGGATCGAACCCACAACCAGTCGATTTTACAGTCACACTTCGTGCCGCTGCGTCACGACTGGTCTCAACTATTCATTTCATAAAATTTTAAATATTTAATTTTTGTGTACCAAAACATATGTACTGTATTATTCATCGTTCACTTTATGGCTTTATTTTACAACTAGAATAACAATAGTTGGTTTTTTAGAGCCATTAACAGTGGTAACAACGCGCGCTGTCACATTCGTTCGCCATTTTTATGAGTGTATGTAATTTAAATATCGTATAGTGTATTAAAAACAAAAAATACTTTTGTGTTTTAATAGAAAATTTTGTAATTGTTTGCTTTCAGGGAATAGTCTCTTGACGCAGCTTGGTCGTTCATTATACTCTAGAACTATTAATATTTGTAAATAAAACAGAGCAGAACAAGACAGAAGAAACCTAGTATTAGATACTCCGGTACTTCCATTTCTATATATTTTTTGAAGCATTTCGAGTAGCGGAAGTCAACGTCAAGCTTTGTCTACCATAGCGAGGAACTGAAAGTTATTGTATATAATATAGTTAAGGTTGAGCTGACCGAATATTGACTATTTTGTACACAATTTAGTATTTACCTGAAACGGCGAAAGACGGTTACAACAACAATATGCAAAGTAACGTATGCCTTCCCGTGATGATTTATGTACGTAGAGGCATGGTCGCTTAGAACTAATAATGGTCAACTCCAAATACTCATTTTGTTATATTGTGTATTTTTAATTGTCATACTATTTTAGATATTAATCTCGAAAATGTTCAAAAAGTGTCTCCACTTTTTGAACATTTTAGAGATTAATGTGTCTATATATATTTTTCTTGTAGTTGTGTATTACAGGGAATTTCGCGCTAACTTAACTGCTGCATTTTATCCACTTAACACACAATATTTTTAAAACTTTACAATAGGTTCCCTCTGCCTACCATGCTATAAGTGTAAAATAAAAAATGAGTACGTGTTTCGAGTAGAGATTGAATCTACAACTATTATGTTCATATATTTTAAATATTTTATTTCATATGTTTTAGAATTTTTACATCTATATTGTTAACTACTAGGATCAGGTCTATTGATTTCATATTATGCTGATAAAATAATTTAAGGACTGACCATAACCTCTTTAATTGGCTGACCGTTTAAATGGTAATGAGAAAATAAACTTCAACGCGTTTCGGTAAATTATATTTAAATTAATTTCTTCTTTCTTTTGTCTTTTTCTTATTTTTATAAGTCACTTCTTTCGCTCTCGTATTTTCTTCATAGTTAGTTATTTGTAAATATGTTTCTTTTTTAATTATATCACTACTGAATCGTGGCCCAAGGAATGGGGGAACTATTACCGATTCGAACTTTTTCTTGCACGGTTCTGACACCAGAGCGAAGCTTACTCTATTACAAAATTTTAAATAAATCTTTGATTAAGAATTAAACATATAATAATCGTTGTCACTTATCAGTTACTAGTCTTTACTTATAACGCTGTATCGCATGCACACAGCAGGGTAGGCAGAGAGAACCTAGTGTTAAGACACTCCGTTCCCCACTTTCCGCCGATTTCTAAGGGCATTGCGTGTTGAGTGGCGGAACTCAACGCCGCGCTTTGCCGCCACACCAGAGCGAAGAAATGAAAATTTTACAGTTACACTTTGTGAACCTGCGCCACGTCTGGACTTTTATAACTAACTAAATTATCAGAAAATCAAGTAGAATCGATTGCAATCATCTATAAATAAAATCTTGTATGTGATCACAAATCAGTACACAAAAGCGTGCGTCCGCATACATTCTCATACATTCCCAAAGCCTATGGAGTTGTTCAAGCATTACACTCGTCCAGCCATCTCACGTCTCTTGGTGCTTGTGTTTGTACAAACTGTGGAATTTACACTCAATTTTAGGTACAAACGTACGTAGTGTTTGAGATGTGGCTGGATTGTGATATCTTTATTTACTACTGGCGACCCAAACGCGGCAGCTTATACTTATTAGTATATTATAGCTAAATTATAAAAAAAAATACACAATACAACACACATACAATTTAAATCCTACTGCAACTTTTAGTGTCTGTAATAGATTGTTTTGTAAACAAAACAATCTATACAACTTTAATAACCAAAGAGCAAAAAAATCGCTTTTATTTTCGAATGTACTTTATTGCTGTTGACCTGGACTGGTCTTGACAGCGTCACCGGGCTGGAAAGAACAGCGAAGAGTATGCCCGGGAATGAACCGGGGACCTATCGATCGAAAAAAATCGCTTAATAGACTTAATTTAGAATACCTAATACATAATAAAGCAAAAATCTAATCAAATCAGTACTGCGAGAAAATGTAAATAATTCATTTCATCGAGTGAAAATTTAATCCTCAACAGTCACATTTATATTTATATTTATAGTTTAAAGGGAATAGTTGCGAAATTCTATGTTCTTATTCGTCAAATTTACAGTCATTTTCCTGTTCTTGTAAGTCAAAGCGTAGTGTTAATGTCCGTCACTCAATACACATTGTATCGAATTCGGTTGGGGAGCGGAGAGCGGAGTATCTTGACACTAGTCTCTCCATTTATACCTTGCCATACGGGAAAATAAATATTTTACCTTTATAATCTAACTGAATGGTAAAGCTGACGTATAAACGTAATAGGCGATATATATTTACTTTCTCAAAGGAAAGCTCAATTTTTCAAACCCTTTTATTAAGTGGTAACAATCCTATTTGTATAAATAGATCGATAGAACGAACTTGCAATAAATAATATAATTAAAACGGAAAATTTGGTAAAGCGATCAAATGAATAACATAAATTCGTATAGTAGTGGACATCTGTTGACTCAACTGTTAAATTAAAACTGCTAGTACCACTAAGTATATAGTATGGAGGTTTTGGTCTTTACATAGAGCAAAATATGGTTTTTTTTTACACTGAAGTGGTGGGAAGTATTTTTATCCGATTTAAAAAAATATATCCTTTGCCATGTGTTTTTGTAATACTGTTTTTTATTATTTATTCAGGCTTTGAAGCACTTATTTGTCTGTAAATTTTCCGAAAAATGAAAATTTTTTGAAAACTGAAAAGTAATAAAAAAAACATTTATGAATGAGACATATAAAGATATAGAGATGTATAATTAATAAGTATTTGAAGCCGTATTAGATAGAGGAAATGAAAATATTTAATATTTCATTTATATTTATAATAGAACCCACAACCTGTCGCGCTTACAGTCGCTTGTTCCTGCGCTACGGCTGGCCTCTAATATTTAAACTAAATATAAAACTAATCAATTTAATAATTTCAGCTTATTGTTAAAGTAAATTGGTCAATCACAGTTTTCTATATAATAATATAAAATATATATAAAATAGCTACAAAGTTCCGAAGTTTGAACAATATTATTTAACGTGTAGTTCAATTTGTTATTAAAGACTTTAATGTCGGGCTTTTATGCTTCGGAAATTACATCGAATACACCTGTACTTCGTGGAATAATAAAGCCAGTGTTGTTAGTACAATAATTATTATCTTACTATAAAATACTATAAGAATTATTTTTATAAATTATAATATGATTATAAGCTACTACTTATCTTACTAAGATTTGTGTTTGACAAATAGCTCGATATAGATTAGAGCCTATAATTAAATAAACTTTAGTTTTCTATTATTAGTGTACTAGCGGCCCGCCCACGGCTTCGCCCGCTTAAAATACAAGATTATTGATTTAATAAGCAGACTTGATTCACAACTATAATGTCTTCTAATATGATTACTAAATAATATTTTTTGTAAAATAACTATAATGTTTGTATATTAACTCCTGTACAGTTTTTAAATTAGTTACACATATTATTAGCTAAATGTACAATTGGTAAATATGTACTTACTAGTGGCTCGCCCACGGCTTCGCCCGCTTAAAATGCATGATTATTGATTTAATAAGCAGAATTGATTGACAACTATAATAACTTCTAATATGATTTTTTTACGACATTATTGTCAAAGAATTTTTGATTGTTTTAAATAAAAAATACGACCATTGTTGATATTTAATATTTATAAAATATACATAAAGCTAATTATTTATTACACGTATATATTTTTGTAACTTTATATTCTTTTTACCTATATAATATACTCTGTTAAATGTGCTGATGTCAGTGAATAATTTAATTTACTCATTCAGAAACAGCCTTAAATGTTAAATTATTGATTTGAAGGATTCATAATATTCTTTGTAAAATAACTGTAATAATTGCATATTAACTCTTGTACAGTTTTTAAATTAGTTACATATATTATATGAACGAACCAACCAAAAAATCTTTGTATTTACCGTGTTGAATTAATTACGATTTCTTTCAAATGACGATAACTTTTTTTTAATGAACTGATTTTGATGAACTAAACTTTAGTATTTAAGTTGAGTTAAAACAAAGCAATTGGTGAAATTTTCAAGTAAATCGGTTCAGTATTTTCAGAGAAAAATGTGGACATACATATCGACAGACAGACAGACAGACAGACAAGAAATTGAAAAAAAATATTTTTGCTTTCTATCATTCTTTTTAAGTGTCCCTCTACCCATTTCAGTCAAAAATACTAAATGTACAGACAAAATATTTTTACTGTCTTATTATATATAGAGATTATAGATTAAATTCTATGATATCATCGTGGTCTAGTGGTCAATGCTTGACATTCTACACGAAGGTTGCGGGTTCTAATACCACTCGGAAAAATTACAAAAAATCTTAAAGTGTCGCCTACGTGTTACCGTATCAATTTCATCATTGAGAGTCAATGCAAAAGTGACTTATAAAAGTAGTAAAGCATAAGTGTGTGGGCATATGCACTCATTTTGTATGAAATGAACTGCAAATTTTGTTCTAATGATGTTTAGTGATATATCTATTAATTTGCATTTCTTGGGTTTTTTCCTTTGTATATATTGTAAGTTCTCACTTCTGGCCAAATTTCATAATTACGCGATTACGCTGCGAATTTCATATAAAATGCAGCAGTTTTGCTGCTTTTTATATGATCCGCCTGTCTTTGAACGCTGCAACATAAAAGCTTAATTTTTTATGCTCCAAAGAACATGAGCAAAGATTATTTATCACTAAAACACATATTTTTGTTTAGAACATCTATACTAATATTATAAAGCTAAAAAAAATGTTTTGTTAGAAGCGCTAACTACTGGGTCAAAAAAAATTGTTTTGGCATAGTATTTATCGATAATCTATATCGATATTTCTTGTAACCTTGTTATCTTCTGAACTTAGAATATGTCATACAGAACTCTTAGTCACTTCCATATATCTACGGAGACAAAGACGCAAGTTAAAGCTAGTACATACGTCGTATATGTTTCTCAGTACATGATTAAATTTAAGCTACTCGTCTCTAAACGAATAACAAATTGTATCAAACGTGCAGCTGCATTTCATTTTTAATGAAATCTCCTTCTTAAGCTGCAGATGTGAAATTCTAATAGCTAAATTGAGTTTTGGAATGACGTAAAAAGAAATATTCTACATGTTTTTTAGGTACGAAATTTAAAAGCAGAGCAAAAAGAGAGAAACTAGTGTTAATACACTCCGTTCCTAACTTGTCTTTTTAACTCAAAGACATTTGATTATAGGCGTAACTCAACACTTGGCTTGTTACTAGACCGAAGAAAAGAAAATAATTAAGTAAGAACGAAGATACTACATTCAAATTTGGCGTAAATAAAACCATTATAGTTATAATGCTAGAAGTAAGTATTGTTTTTCCTGGCGCATTGGCACAGTGTCTGACTGTAGACTGTACTGTAGGGGACCTGGAAACCTAGTGTTAAGACACTCCGTTCCCATTGAGACGCTTCCGTACCCCACTTTCCGCCGTTGAGTGACGGAAATCAACGCCACGCTTTGTCTTGTTACCAAAGCCAGAGAATTAAAATGTTAAATATGTTATCCCCGATTGGATAATGAACCCACAACCGTCGCCATTACAGTCGCACGCCTATGATGCCATGCCGCCATGCTGCGCCATGACGGCATCTTATGATTAAATTTTAATTACTTTCATCGCTATAAGGACAAAGGACGGCGTTGAGTTCCATTCTATACTTAATATTGACCAAACTTGTGTTCAATTAATAGTTAAACGAGTAAAGCAATGTAACATAAACACAGTGAACCATTCTCTGCTTTTTATCTAGACAAAAATATTCCCATCCAATATCGTATTTTGCTTATTACTTAAAGTATATTTTGTATTTCTGTTAACGATAATTATTATTAAAGTTGTTCTCTAAAGTGAAATACACTTTAGAGAAGGTTGGTTTTAGTCTAATTGTAACGAGAATAACATAAAATTCTTATAATTTGTTGGAGTTAGACGACTTTTGCCTTAATTCGATGGACATTTTATGTCTAGAAACTAATTTTGGGGTCGTTCTAATTCGAAGTTTGCGATTTTGGGATCAAAATATACGACACTTTCCATTTGCTCTGGAATTGTAAATAGTTTTGTCGAGCCCTAAACAATTGCTGGAAATTAATTTTAATTAAACATTTAATGAATTTTTACTGTATCGCATTTCACAGAGATAAATTTGTGATTATACTCTATTTTCTCTACTTTTTTATTTTCTTTGAGATACTCGTATAAAGCATTAATGGACCCAAACAAGCTTTTAATTAAAATTTAATAAACGATACTATAAAGGCCGCTTTGGCACAGGGGCAAAAGCGTGCGACTGTAAATGCGACGTTTGTGGCTTCGATTTCCACTACGGAGAATGAAATATTTAATATTTTCTCTTTCTCGCTCTGATGACCCCTCAACACGCAATATCTCAAGAATTTGGCAGAAATTAGAGAACGAAAATGATTCAATTCAATGGGAACGGAGTGTCTTAGAACTAGATTCTCAGGTTCCTTGCCTACACTGATAAGTGCGTGATACAACGTTAAGGTAAAAATAAGATAATATATACAACATAATGATATACCGAGGCCGTTATGAGCCAGCGGTTAAGTGTCTGATTGTAAAACCGAAAGTTATGAGTTCGAATTCCATTCGAGCTTTTTTTTTAATTTCTTCGCTCTGTTCACAAAAAATAAACCAAGCACTGCTTTGATTTTCACCACCCACTTACACGTAAAAAGGGAGTGGCATAACACTACGTTTCCTTTACCTCCGTTTACAGGGTGCAGCGTGACGCTAAAAAACATTACAAAAATATTTACGTGGGGATCGAACCCACAACCATAATGTATACAGCAAGACTCTACTCAACTGGGCTACGATGACATCATTTGAAATGTCACATGTTAAATTAAAACATTTAAGTACGAATGCAGGCATAATGAAATGTAAACATTGTTAACAGGATGATTTTAACAGCTAAATGTTGTAGCATATGTTCCACTGTAATTTATAGTAAGAATTTGGCGTAAGTTATTTTTTTTAGTACACCTGAACTTTTTTGGTATACAAAAATAAAAATATGTAACACCACAACATTGAAAGAAATGTATATAAATCAGTATAGAATGCAGACGTATCGCTAGATGAGCGATTTTGAAATAACTGCAATCTCTGAAAATTATTAATCTGTACTTATAAGGTAAGGGGAAAAGTCGCGGGATCGATCCCACTTGGCGGATTGGTTAGATAGTTATATTTTAAAATAAAATCTTTGTCCGCTCTATTAGAGAAGACAGCGTTGAGTCCCGCCAATATGAAACGTCTCGGAAAACGGTAAGTTTAGCTTTCTCTCCTCAACGAAGTGTCATATTAAGATACTCCATTATGTGTCTCAACATTATATTCCCTCTTTCTACTCTTGTTTTTGCGTGAGATAAATGTACTAAACTAGGAATCGAACCCGTTCCAATTCCCAACCACGCAACAAATAAATTTGTTATTATTATATATGAAAATATTTTAATTATCGAACTTTCACATCGGATTGATTAAATCGCCATTTTTTGTATCCACCGTAATTAAATTGGAATCTCTTCGGAGCTCCGCTTATGTCGTTAATCCTGCATTGTGAAAATTAACTTTGTTAAGCTTGAGATTTTTTTTTATTTGTTTCCCCATTGATTAAATTTATTTCAAGCTGATTGTACTCGTAATGCTTGAGTTGAATATAATATTTTGTAGAAAGTTATTGCTTTTTTTATATCTTAATTATTTTAACTACGTTCAATCTCGTCTTGAAAACCAAGGGCAAGGGCAATTTTTGGCGCAAGTACACAAGCTTACGGCAGGTTGTACGTTCGATTCCCACTCGAGGGAATTAAATAGTGAATGTTTTTACTTCCTCGCTTTGGTGGCGAGGAAAAGCGCGGCATTTAGTTCCCCTAGTCAACACACAACGCCTCCGGATTTCGGCGGAAAGTGAGATACGGAACTGTTTTAACACTAGGTTGCCATCAATTACCTCTGCCTACCCTGCTATGTGTGGAATACAGAATGAATCTTTGAAAGTGAAATTTTATCTGGCTTTTTAACGCAAATGAACGTAGGCAAGAATTCCATTGTAAGCTTTTAGAGTTCAAATTCTAAATATTCTGTTGACTGGACGAGGATTATATCATGTATCACATTAGACACTATTCATAAACCACGCGGGCGAAGCCACTGGTAAAAGTTAGTTTAAATATTATGATCATTCCCCTCAAACCAAGATCAACACACACAACCACAGCACTTACAACAAATTAAAATGTTCTTTTCTCAGAGTGGGAATGGACCCCCACAAAGAACGCGCGCCGAATAATATTCATATATTTCCTACAGTATACGAAATGTATTTTACAATTTATAATCTAAATTTCAATGGCAACAGTGATGAGAGTGGAAAATGTGAAAACGTTTTGCATCATACTTATGAATATTTTAAAGAGATGAGACCGTCCTGGGAGATGTGTTATAGAAACTAAATTAACGCAAGTATATATAACGTTAGGGTGTGTTTGTAAGTTATTTTTAATAATAATATGTACATATACATAATTATTTTTAAGTATAACGTTTAAACATTTAAACTTAGCGTGATTTGAACCCGCGCCTCTAGGATACTGTCGAAGCAAGATTAATCAAACCTGTATGCTAACAACATGCTGTATACTAAGAATAATTCAAATTCTAATTTTTATAGTGTTAGGCGAACCAACAAGTCAGGCACAAAATCCAGCTTTTACAATAAATTTATTTACACTTGTTATATACATATACTCTCGTAGTCACAATATTGAAATATAAATTGTAATGACAAGTTGTCTTGACAATATCTTAGAACGTAATGAACACGAGTGCCGTGTCGTTTGTGCCTACATTGGAAATCCACCGGAAAAGACGTAGCACACTACCGCCACTTAACACAATCGACAATGGAAACAATATCAAATGACGCACTCATAATTACAGTGACACCCACCACCACATTATAAGTAACTTATGCTAACAATAGGTATTGTAAAAAGTATTTTACTTTTATAACCTAACTTGAAAAAAATCTCAATAATTTAATGTATAGAATTATCTCTTGCTTGGTAGCGGTAATTTCTAAAATTCTCCGTACAGAGATGCCAACATCATAAATACATTGAAATAAACATAGAAGAATTTAGACGTAGCTGGATGAGAACGTATTAAGCTTAGAGGACAGACCGCTTGGACAGTTTCCAAGAGGTGTGGATTCTAATCGTTTTCCAAAAAGTATTTTTCTTTCGTAAGTGTGAAATAACACTTTATACATATAAACATAACGTATAAGAATTTAGACGTAGCTTGATGAATACTTATGGCTTAGTCGTCAAAGCGCTAGGACGGTTTCCAAGAGGCACAAGTTTAAATCACGCTGCATTAATTTTTTTATATATTTTCATAAAAAGTACTTTTTCGCATACATATTATTGTTAAATATTAACATTAATTTAATTTTGTTAAATGTATAATTTATAAAAAATAATAAATCGTTAAAATGAGATTTTGAAGTTTGATATCGATACCGTCCGGCTCGTGTCGTGTGACAAAGGGTGTAATCAAATTTGTTAATTGGTTAATTCGTTGGAAACAGGTAGGTGGATACTATGTTTCATATACATACTATTTATTTATTTATTTATATATACTTTATTGTACACTACAAATAGAAATACAAGTTAAGTTATAACTGAGATCTAGTAAATGCACATAACATTTCGTGTAGTACTAAAGGCGGTCTTATCGCTAATTAGCGATTTATTGCAGATAACCCTGAGGTTAGGAGATATACAATTAATAATATATAGTGGGTGGTGCAAATAAATATTCATACATAAATATTATTTTATCCTAATACATAAACTTAATACATAAATATTTATAAAATAGTATAATACAATACACAACGTAATATAATATACTAATAATATAAATAATTCTATACAGAATTTTCAAAAGTTGAGTTAGATGACATTTTTCTTGATAGTAAAGAAAGCAGTGATCCCAGCTCTAATAAAATAAAGTACAGCGTTGAGTTTCGCCACACTATAAACAATGCCTTGAAAGCGAAGGGTATCTTGTTCTTTCTACCTTATTACCGAGTTAGTATATTTTTTTTCATTTATAAAGCTCAGTAAAACTCACATAAAATATTTGTGTTAACAATAAAAAAAATATATAAACTTAGTTTTTTCATGTCCATAGAAAATAAAGCTTATGTTTACGTCCTCAACACTTTAAGTGCTATTGTAATTTTTCAATCTAAAGATAGATTCGACACAAGATTCCCTACGACCCCTCGTAGGGGCTAGTGATAATGCAGAACCGTCGTAAAACTGATAGGTGACTGTAATTCATTTTGGAAAGCATAAAAAACTCGAGTTACAGCTATAAAATGTAAAGTCAATGTAAGTATAGAAAAGTTCTTAGGAGTATTAGATAAAGTGGAGGTCAGATAAAATATTTATTGCTTCGATTTTTTTTAAAGATAGATACAAAATATAGATACGGACTTTATATCTGTACGGTTGTGGGTTCGATCATCGTTCGAGGAAAAGAATTATTTTAATTCTCTCACTCTCGTATGAAGACAAAATACGGCGTTGGGTTTCGCCATTCAACACGCAATGTTGCCAAAAAATGGGCGGAAATTGAAGCGTAAAAATTAAGAATTTTAACGAAGTTTTCCAAGAGGCGCCGGTTCAAACCCGCTACATTTTTAAAATACTATACGTTTTCTAAAATATATTACTATTATTTCTTAATTATAAAGCAGTTATGCGAAATATCATAAAAATTAATAATGTTTCATATTTTAACTTTTTTTACTATAGCGCAGGCCATTACAGCAAGACGACCGTCCCCAAACGCGAGGAACTAATTTATTCCCATTGCATTTCGCAGTGAACTAGCTTAAACTTTTCACACTGTCTCTACTTCCCACTCTAGACATTTGTTCTTTTTTCAATTTTAAAACAAACCATGTATCTATTTGGTTATTTTATTAAGACCGTCGTGGCGCAGGGACACAAGCGTGCAACTGTAAACGCGATGGTTGCGGGTCCAATTCCCACTTGGGGAAATTAAATATTTTATATTGTCATTTTCTGACCCTAGTAACAAGGCAAAGCGCGAATAAATAACTTCTAAAATAAAAATAACTCTCGATTATTTGGCCCGCCTTCAATATTAGTTACCATAGTAGCTATTATAGCAACGAACTTAACATTATTATAGGGATTGCCCTGTTATAATATTAAGTTCGTGCTAACGAACGACGGTACTAACCGTATACGGTTTATTTTAGTAAATGAGTAAATAATAAACAGCAAATATGACTAGCTTCTCGCTATATAGCTATGCAGTGGGAACCTAATGTTAAATTACTCTGTTTCCTACACACCGCCCAATTTTTCATACATATGTATGGAGTAGCGGAGCTCAACGCCGTGCTTGTTTCTAGATCCAGAAAATGAACTATCGAACCCACAACCGTCGCGTTTAGTCAGACACTATCCTGCTGCCCCACGACTACTGCCGCTAAAGTTACATAGTTTATAGATTTATATCAATACATAGTATAAAATAAAGTGGCCCTCCGCCTCTGTCTGTACCTTTCTAAATCTTCTTGTTGTAAACTAAGCAACGGATTTTGATGCGATTTTTACCATTATGCATGGTATTTCACAAGGAAAGTTTATATATAGTTTATTATACGTACATTCTTATGTAATTGATATAAATACGATAAGTATGTATAGTCCGTTGAGAGACTTCTGTGCATACGCTGCTTTAATGGTTAGTACTACATGAAAATAATGTACGGGAGTATTGTTCCTCTTAATAAGATCTACAAAACAATCAGCGATAGCATATTAATATCTTTTAAGGATAATGTATATTAATTTGAATATTTTTTTTTTATTGCGTGGAATGTTTATCCATAATGGTATCTATCTTTATTCTTTTAAATATTTGATTAATTTTCTACGTTAAACAAAGATAAAATGTATTTACACTGTTTTGAAATTACAAATAGTTTTAGAGAAAAACATATTTAATTGTTGACACATCACGCCTCCTATTAACGGCTGTATCGACTCGTGTTTTATTTATCTCTAACTCTCAGCGTATAAGTTATTATATACTTACATATATAGCATATTAGTTACTTTGGCCATTTAATGTAAATCAAAATTGTCCTGTGCTGTTTTTCATTTTAATAATTACTTTAGAAGTTGTAACAGAGATTAAAATTGCGATACCAAAATGTCCTTGCCGCAAAAAGTCCTCGCCGCGTATCACGCGTCTCCACCGCACCACACGCGACCTTTTGCACTTTTAATTCTAATACTTTTAAATATTTATTTTTCGTTGATAATATTGATAATATAGCTAATTTTGTTTATTTTTTTTATTAATATCTTCCTTTGGATACCTTTATTTATTATTATTGTTTATTTTAATTACTTAGGTATTTTTTCTAATATAAAAAAATGTATTTTTCTTAATTATTTCTAATTATTATTTCAGCTTATGTTCATTATTAAGGCTTAATTTAATAAATATATTTATTAAATATTCGTTTAGTTCAAGTTAAAGTTTTACTGTTTCTATTTAACTATTTTAGAAGTGATTTTATATTTTTTTGCAATTATTACGTGATTGCAAGCAAAGCCGTGAGAAGTAGCTAATAATGCTTACATATTTAAAATGTGCCAAGATAACTCGTTTATTTTATACACAACATCGTAAAAAACTTTTTTTTAGTTCTTTACTTTAAGTCATCTAGAGAGCGTTGATGTCAATTAAACATGATTTCTTGTACCTTATAACCAGCAGACGATCAAGAGGCTTCTGACAACACCTCATTTGTCTCTTTATGATAACTAGGTTAGAAGCTAAGAGAGAACTGATGAACATCCCACATACAGGTTAAAATCATAACCCTCCTATTTGCTTCGCCGTAGTCGACTAAAAAGAAAAATAAATAGGTTTAAAATTTTATCGTTATGAATTCATTCATACCTTGCATTGCCAAATGTTCAAATATATACATTTTAATGCTACATCTGCAGGATTTTCTTTAAGAATTTCAGTTAAAATTCCAGCGCTTAAGATATTGTTTTGGAATGCCTACGTAACGAGCATTTAGCTTACGTAAATTGAAAATATTTTTCACCAAACTCAAACTTCTATTCAATTTAGCTGCCACTGCTTTTTCATCAGCTATTTTTGTCTTCGCCCCTTGATCACTTTGCTTGGAACCTCCGTTCGCCTCGTTTACCAACAACTGATAATAACTCACTGTAGTAATTCAAAATAAAATGTTGCAATTTTTTAATATACTATGGCACCTACAGCAGTGCTTTACTGGCATTTTTTATTTCAAGAATATGTAGTTACAATTACATATACAATGTTATACAATGTTATAATTACATTAACATAGCATATTTTTTTTAATAATAAATAGTGGCGCCACGTTAAAGCATTTGAATGTAAGCGCAATGGTTGTGGATTTCATTTCCACTCAGAGAAATGATTAATTTTTATTACCTCGCTTTGATAACATAATAAACCTCGGTGTTGCCTTTCACCATTCTGTACGAAATGTTTCTAAAATTGGGCGGAACATGGGAAACGGAGTGCCTTAACACTAGGTACCTAGTGTTAAGACATTCCGCTTAGTCCGCTATGCGGGAAGACACTTATACTGAAGAAAATGAAATCACATTTAGTACATTTACGCCAAGATTCTTATATAAATTGACTTGTACGTGACATTGATATTTGCACCTTAATGTTTATTGAAGGATGTTTTAGAGAAAAAGAAATATATAAATGTTATGATTTGTTTATATGAAGCCGCGTCGCTTTCCCCTCTCGCGAGCTTTATGATAAAACATGTAATTTTCCACAGTCCGCCCAATTTGCGACAATTCGTGTTGAATGGCAGAACTTAACCTCGCGCTTTGTTGACTAGAGCTGGAAAATCTAAATAATTTAAATATTAATTTAATTAGTCAGACCTTCTCCCACTACGCCACTATGACCTCATGGTAAATAAAGTATGCGTATTAATTGTTAAAACCACAAAACATCAACTATAGTAGGCTTTATATTATATTAGAACCACAACAATCGCTTCATCAGATATCAAATGATTTACGTAAGCTCAATAAATATCATTATTTATATACGCATCTGATTGTAAACGAGAAACGCACGACGAGGATGAGTTCAATAACCACTCGAAGGAATAGAGGATTTTCATCTTTTCATTCTGGTTAGAAGACAAAACGCACCTACGAGCTTCTCCACTCAACAGATAATGTTTTGAAAATTGATAAAGTGACTAACAGCAGGTTCTCTTGTTTAAAATAAAGAATTTAACTTAACTTAGCTTCACGCTTTATCCCTAGCGGGGTAGTCAGAGAGAACGGAGCGCCAAACGCTACGCTCTATATACCTCTTTCGCCTCGTCCACTGTCAACCTCTTCATACATGTCCTCCGAAGGGTCCTCATGCTTTTTACGTGACCTTCCTCCAGCATCTTTGATACTGTGTTTTCGAAGGGCAACCGAGGTCTCCCCAAATCTCTCTTACCATTCACTTTTTCATTATAAATCTTTTATAAAGAATTTAGTTAAAAATAAATCTAAAAAAACACACTGAAAGTGTCCGGTGCTTATAAAGTAAATAAGCCTAAACTTGAGTTTACTAGTTATTTTTGAAGAGTTCCACTACGCATATCCTGACTTCCTCATCCGGTCACCCGGATAATACCATATTATAGTATCGTAAGCTACGTATACCTGAAAAGTGCCATGATTATACAACTGTTACAATTGGCATATCTATATATTGTTGTACTTAAAATAGAAACATAATTATCATAAAATATTTTTGATTTAAGCTTCGAATCATATTGTCAAAACGTAACAAAAGCTTCTTGTATGGAGTTTTAAGCTTTATTTCCTGATTTTAAATTTCAAATTCCGATACAATGCTGTAGGAAAATTAATACAATTATTTCTCATTAATAACGCTCTGCTAGAGAACAATTTAGTTCGGACGAAAATTGTAATTATTTCGATATTTGTGTCTACATTGTACTCTCGTAGTATCTCTATTTATAATATTTGCGCATTGCCTACTAACTAATGGTTAATAACAAAAGTTTGTAGACTAATAAACAACGTAGCAAGGCCGTAGTCTGGTCTGGTTGTGATGGCGACGGTTGTGGTTTCGATTCCCACTCGGGAAATATATTATTTTCATTTCCTTTAAGACAAAGCGTGACTTTGAGTTATTCCACTGAACATATAATGTCTTAGCACTAGGTTCCCTCGTACCATTTAGCAGATATGTAGTATACAATTTGAAGTTAGTTTTTATGGCAAACGCATAGTGAACTGGACACTATTACTAGATTGTGAGTGCGATTCTCATTAGAGAATTAATATATTGACATTATTTTATTACTAGTGGTAGCTGTAAATTCTTTGGTTCGTGCCTAGATGCGCGATACAGTTCAAAGCGGAAAAAAAACTTTGACTTTAAAATCAATATAATCTTACTTAAATACACCACACCACCGCTCACAGAAAAAATCTGCCTTGTGCTCCGCCACCTAACAAATAATATTTTGAGAAGCTGGTGGAATGTTAGGAACAGAGTGTCTAAATACTAGGTTTCCTCTGCCCATCCTGCTTGCCCAAAAAAAAACGTTTTTGCGTAACTATTCCTTTGAATAAGAATTGAATACACAACTCAGTGAAAAGTATACGTCTCAATCTCAACTGTACCGCAATGGTGTCAAATTGAAGTTATTCTTTCATTTATATACAAAACCAAAGCTAAATTATGAGGGTGCCATAGTTGAGATATGGACCCTTTTAAAACACCCTTTATTATTCTAGACGAATCCACTATATTAGACGCTAGCACCCCTTGTATAAATAACGCATGTTTTACTATCTATTCATAAAATAAATTTTATAACCCCTATACTTAAATAACGTGAAATGATTTTATTAATTATATTATTGATATAATAAATCTATTATAAATGAAGATTGAAATGATTTAGAAAATAATTTATTAAGGTTTGATTAGTATCTATTGATTTTGTTTTAACATTAGCTAATATGACAAGAATGTCGATCCATTGTTTTTGTTAGGTTCACTGCATTCCGCTCATAGAAATGAAGGCAGAGGGAACCCGGGAACTTAGTGTTAAGATACTGTTGCCATTTAGATGCTAACCTTCACCACTTTCCACAAATTTTAAAGGCTTTGCGTGGTTGCGCAAAACAACGCCGTGCTTTGTATCTTTACTAGAGCGAGCAAAGGAAAATATTAGACAATACATTTCCTCGAGTGGTAATCGAATCCACAACCTATTGCGTATAAAGTCACACGCTTGTGACACTGCGCCACGACTATTTATTCAGAAAAATATATTAAAATTCAAGACATATATTCAAATAGTTTACTCAAATGAGTATAAAAACCACAATTTATCACAATATTGGAATATCATCCTTCTAGCGGGGATCGTCGTATCTCTTATCAAGTTGAAAGTCATTTATCGGTTATCCGTTTCTGTGGGAAGCTTTACTATGGGAGGATGCTGTGGATAAAGCTTTATAGTCGGTTTTTTTATCTTAATATAGAATTGATAAAGAAAATCTTATGATCGAACTCTTTGTTTTTTGCTTAATGGATATATTAGTAATGCTGTAGGTACTTGATTAGTGGGGGCGTCGTCGACTGTAAACGCGAGGGCAGTAGGGAGGATTATAAAATTATTAAATATTAATATTAATATTATTTATTAAAATTATTCTCTCTGGCTATAAGACATAGCGTGGCGTTGACTTCTGTGGAAATGTGTGTAAGGCTTGGTGGGTGTTATTCTTAAATGCCTCTTTTTTGCATGCCTAATTGCAGCATGTTTATGGAAACTCAATACTAATAGTTAAAGCTGCAAAATTCTTTGTACGCCTATATTCAAAGCAAATAAAAATATATTTTTCTAAAATATTTATGAGCATATTTCAATTAATTTGAGGCCACTCGTGGCGCAGCGGCACGAGGTGTGACTGTAAAACCGACTGGTTGTGGGTTCGATCCTCACTCGAGGAGATGAAATATTTATTTAAATTTATATTTCCATTTCTTCGCTCTGGTGTCGAGGTTAAGCGCGGCGTTGAGTTCTGCCACTCAATACGCAATGCCTCCAGAATTCGGCAGAATATGGGGAAAGCAGTGTCTCAACACTAGGTTCCCTCTGCCTACCCTGCTGTGTGCGGGATACAGCGTGAAGCTGATTTTTTAATTTTAATATTTCAATAAATTGTTTAGTGGGATTAAATTTACATATTTTTGGATCTTAGTTACATACATTACATTATGCAATTTTTTTTGAAAGAAAGTACAGAAAAAACACATTCCAATGGTATCTTATTGTCTTTGATAGACTTTCTTTTCATTATTATATAATTTCATAAGAAAAAGGGAAGTTTCAACATTATATTTATATCTTTTTAAAATATTATAGGTATATATAAAAATATCGCTTAAATTATATATATTAGGTTTACTCTCGTACTCATATATGGGATGCCGCGTATGTACACGCTCTAAATTCCAAGCGTGGAATGGAATTTTTATTGTCAATATAACGGTACATTCATGTGATGTTATAAATATTAAGTTTGTTTTCAAGGACGAAATTATATATATGTAGGTGTATATATACTTATATCTTTAAAATTAAAACATTGTCTCTTTTGATTTCTCACATTTTCTAAGATAGACTAAACTTTATTATGTTTCAATTTTTCCTCAAAAAAAGTTACTTTTTAACATAAAGTTATATTTCACTATACTTATTATTTCACTACACTATTAGCCGCGAATTTTATTTGTACTCATTGTATTAACAAATTATTTAATTTTTATACGATTTTGTATCAAAATAATTAAACAAATGTAAATAATACTAAAAATCTTATTAAAAAAAATAAAAATATTTTCGAGAAGTATTTTAATTAATGGCAGTACCATGTACTATGAACTGTTACAATGATTTTTGATTGTTTGTTTTTAATTATCTGTGACTGTCTTGTTGTTTACTTTACTTTGACGTCTTTAGATTTTGAGTAATTTTTAAGTGTTTAAAATTATTTGATATTAATTTTATCATTGTGACGAATATGGCATGTGATTACTGAATATTACTCTTAAATGTGTAACTATTGTATGTCAGTATTTGGGAGTACCATCAAAAATACATTCTTTTAAGACTAGAAACAAACAAATGTGGTGTTTTTAATATTACTTATGATAAAAATATTGGTGGTAGTAAAAGGAAAATGCGACGACGACGATGCAAAACTAATGTTAAATATAAGTACCTATCTATCGTAGTTCAATATCATTTTGTGTGTTAAAAATTTTGAATATAATTTTGTGGGTGGTTTAATGAACATGCATTATTTCTAAATAATTTCATAATAAAGTAAAAAAAATAAAGTAGGATTTTATTAAACAATTTTATTAAGAGCTTTGAACGCTGTTTAGATTTATTATAAAAAAAATAGGTAATTGCGTGACAAAGAACGAGAAATATCGTTCTTTCTCGTTCGGTTATGTGTTGTTTGAATAAATAATAGAAGATTGGCAACGCTTAGTAGTATTTTCATAGTAGTAAGTGTATGTGTGCGTCACACGAAATAAGGGTTCGAATAAAAATCGTGAAATGAAAAAAAAATCCTACGTCTAAACAGTTGAGGTAGCTTGATTAATTTCTTTTTTTCATTATAAATAATTTCATTATTTCTTAGCTCTGTGTTTGCAATATTTTACCGTATATGCAGTTCCAGTAAAAGGAGCGCTGCCTCTTCCACTCTGTACAACAAAATAATTTTAAACAATAGAAAATATTGCGATATTTATGTTCTAGATAGATTAATGTCATCAAATACATTACTTTTATATGACGTCGTTACTTTTATTACCAATTGCTGTTTCTATTTATTATGAAATGGATGCAGTTTTATTTCACAGTCGATGGGTTTATTTTTATTATTAAATATTGATAGAAGCTAGTAAAATAAAAATAAAGTACTAAGAATTAAATCGTTATTTTTTTAAACTAGATATGTTAAATAATTATCAATATCACCATTGTGAAACAATTTAATAACGTACGTAATAGTCGCGGCTTCAAATCACATTAGACTGCAGGCGTTAATGCGGTTTAATTAAACAAAGTGCAATGTTTGGTTTCTACTGCAGTGTTGTTTCTCTAAATGTCTTTTCTCCGAGTGTCTGTGGCAACAATAAACTTTTATTTTTTGCTTCACGCTGTATCCCGCACGAAAATTTGAAGTTAAGACACTATCGGACTGACAGAAAAAGAGTGTTTCTTGTAATATATTTTCAAAACATAACGTGTTGATCGGTGGAACTACAGGCCACGCTGGATGAAAGCTGGAAAAACGATAATGTGTGATAATCATCAATTTCCCGAATAGGAATCGAACTCACTACCTATCTTATATATAGCTGTCATCGTCATATTCGGACACAAGTATAATTAGTAACTTTATAAGGCATAGAAATGCGGTTAGCACTGAGATAATAGCGCGTGACGTGATTGATGCGATCCATTCCATACTCTATTCTATATAATATGCGATAGTATAGAAGCTATTCTATGAAGCAAATATGCAACATGCCATCGATCATGCAGCTAATTAGTTTAACCCAATATGCTTTTGTTAGTTTTACTAAGATTCTAGCTACATTTTAATATTTTGTTATTGTGACCATCGTGGCTCAGTGGTACAGCGTTTGACTGTTAACGTGATGGTTGTGGGTTGGATACCAACTAGGAGGAATTATAATATTTAAATTGTATTCTTTCCCTGTGCTGAAAGATGAAGCGTAGACTTTACTTTCGACGGGTATCTTTTGGCTGATTCTTTGTAGACTGATAGAGTAGTAATTCATCATTACCTCCTATATCCTACACATTTTAGAGACCAAAGAGAGCTGAACCCATAACCAACGTATAATTTTAACTACCCAGCGTCATGATAGAAAGAAAAAGAGAAACGAAAAAACATATGAAGCCATTGCAAGCCGGAAGCACACGTGAGCTTCTGATAAAAATATTTAGTATTGGAATCACAAGCAATAACTATAAAACTGCGGTTATATTGAACCATTTTTTAAAAAACATATACGAAATCTATTGTCATAATATGATATTATTTTGTAATACAAAAATATTTTGAAATTCGAATTTTTTGCCTCTGTTACATATTATTACTTTTATTTTTTTATTTTTGTTGGCCTTAATTTTTTTACAGCTCTAAAGGACAGTACATTTAGTATTTAGTATAAATTTCAGCTTGATTTCCGGACGGACGGAAAACAAAGTGATCCTATAAGGGTTACTTTTTCCCTTTCGAGGTACGGAATCCTAAAAATCTTTAAAAAGGTAAGTTAAGTAAAAGTTACTATTTCACAAGAAAGCTAAATAGGTCATGATGTTCCACTTATCGTATTAACAGACATTGTGGCCTAAATGTAGGAATTTAATTTCATAACCTGGGTCTTTAGATCCCCTCCACTGAACATGCAACATCTTGAATCTGGGCTAAAAATTAAGAACGGAGTGTTTCAACACTAGGTTCTCACTGACTACACTATTGTATGGGAAAACGTGAAGCTGCTTAAGACCATGAAAAGCACTTTTAAGAATGAAAAATTCTTTAAAGTGCTTTTCATGGTCTTAAAAGCCAAACGAAAATTGGAACCAACGAAGATTTTCAATATCCAAAATTATTACCAAATCCACTTAAACACAGTAGAATCAGTAAAGTCCAAGACAAGTTAAAATTACCACTAGAGTTTCATAGAAATTTACTCCAAAATTTAGCTCCCAGTCAGCCAAACGATCAACTTTGTGAAACTTTTGCTACGGTCCCAAAGTCCAAGTAGTCGAACACTTGCATTTCCAACGCATAATATACGCCACTATAAAAGTGACTGTCGAATTGTTCTATTCAGTTTTTATTGCTGGTATAAAATCACGGTTCAGATTTATAGTTAGTACTCTAGTTATTGCAGATTGGACGTAAAATTTGGGAATCCGGAATGATTGGCTTACATTTTAGATTAATGTTTGTAATATTTTGCTGCACATTTAATTATTTTGATAGTTATAGTCTTTATCAATATTTCGAACTGAATGTGTACTCGTAATAATGTGAGTAAATTTGTAAGAACAATTAAAATAGTAAATATGAAGTTATTTTACAAATGTTTACATTAATTGTCCATTTTCTGGACATTTACAGATGTGTTAAGTTGATAGTGGAACGTAAAATCGAGTTTTATGTATCTATTGACAAAACAAAATGTATCCTTCATTTATAAATAAATAAAAAACACCTTATGTCTGATACCATATCATTACAGAAATATTAATTTAATAATTACATTATTATGCACTTATAATATTCTACTTGGGAAACACCGACCGACGTTTACACTGATAGAACACCGGAAACGGAAAAAATACCACAAATACAATTTAGATAATCTAAAAACTATTTAGATAAATTTAAATCAAAATGTGGCGTTGAGTTTCTCCACTAAACCTGCAATTCGGGATTGAAAATGCAGAATGTTTTGGCTCTAGTTCTCAGTCATACTCTCTTACTATCTAGCTGTTGGGATAGAGCGGACCCAGTATTAAAACACTCCATTTTCGACCGAATCTTAGAGACATTGCATTCTCAGTGGTGTCTTGATATTAGAACCCAAAAACGTTGCGTTAACCATCTTACCCTGTGCCACTGTGCCAAACTCCCTTTTTTTCTTTAAAACTTGAACATACTTTTTCCAAATTCACGTACAACATATAAACAGTTATAACTTCAAAATAAATACAAAAGATAGACTGAAGTGCTTATATACATTTTATTAGAAACCAAATCCCCTATTAAAGATTTTTACGTTACATTTTTCGATATTATAAGTACTTTTCCCGTTACTCTCTAACGTCCTTAAGTATTCTTTTCTTGGAAAGCCTATATGAATAAATCATAAGATTGGCGGCTTATCGCCAAATATAATGTATTTTGTATAGCTCTCTCATTGTCTCTGAGGCAAGAGTGGGTGTAATCTTTGGTTTATATTAAAATGTTCGATTTTTTTGTATGTGTTAAGCAGATTTCAATAAGAACATTTTTTGCATATTTTATTAGTTTTTAACTGCTACTTCACCCCCCTTGAATAGCAAAACGTTAACACATAACACATTTTAAGAGCTCGAAATAAATCTGGCTGCAGGATTAACGTGGTGCAATATAATCTACTAGGGGACCCGCGCGGTTTCGTCCGCTTGAACTATACAAATATTTGTTTAATATGTTTATGAAATTATTTAAAAATAAAATAAACATAATATACAATTTGTAATATAGCTTATATAATTTGTAATATAAGTATGGATAGCTTTTCCCGATGAATAGACTATATTACAGAAAAATATTTATTCATTTCTCATTTACACAGAGGTTTAGAATAGATTAGTGCGTTCAACCAAACAAAATCTTCAATTTTATAATATTGATATTCATGAGAGGAATCTTGAGGTATTTTTGTAGTATCAAACTGTATGGGACCGTTGTGGCTTTACGTTTGCAGAAATGTTATATGTTATAAATATTTACATGTATTTAAAATACACGCTCCCAAATTTCGTCCCAATTTTCGAGACATTGCGCTTGGAGTTCCTGAGCTCAACGCCGGGCATTATCTACAGGAACGGGGGAGTCGTTTTTAATAATGGTTACTGAAACATGAGATTAAAATAAATACTTCGTGCTAAAATTAACTGGTTTTCCTAAAGTTAGTTTTCTTCATAAAATGAAAAGTTAGATGTTAACAGTCGGTCCATGATTCTAACCTTCTCTTCGACTAAGTTCAGCCGTCAATTGAATACCAAATGTCTCGAGCTCAAACGCTTTATTTATGTTTACTAATTAGTAGATGCCTTTCGAATTTAAATGAACCATTCATCCTGTTTCGAAGAAAGATAAGGTGAAAATAATTACATTATAATTGTACTTTTAAGAGGTTTAGCTATAGATCTTAGTATATGTTTTTTTAATATAATCAAAGCTTATTTTTTATATATATTGTGATATAGACATATATTATTATTTTCTAATATAAATATATCAACAAATAGAATTAAATCACATGCCCAAATGGCATTATAATTCAACCTGTAAATATTTACTCGTATCTTCACCCTTCTCTCTCAGCTTCACCCTTTTTCCCGACTGCTAAGAAAGGGTTATGTTTTTCGCGCGTATCTTGTATGTATGTAATATTCTTTATTACCTCGTATCTCCAGAACCGCTAAACGGATTTACATATTTGAGGTATTGTTAGATTCGTATTAGCAGCCCAAGTGTTCTTAAATAGGTAACGTTAATAAAAAATAATCATGGCGGCTGTGGTACGCCATTGGACTTAGTGAAAAAAAAAATTTTCGTTCCGAATACTACAATATGAGTATCAAATTCAAGAGCTTCATTTCAGGATTTCAAAAAGGTATATCATAATTATCATTACCATAATAAATTCTAACAAAAAAATGAAAAATAAAAAAATATTTGTAAAAACAAAAACCCCGACTGCATCAAACTAAAAAGAAAATAAATAAGCCCAATAGTTTATTAGGATAAACAGTCGGGACCTATAAGTAATTCTTCAATCAATAAAATCTTTACCCCGCATAATTTAAAGAGGTCCCGACTGTTAAACCTAATAAACTATTGGGCTTATTTATTTTCTTTTTCCCGACTGCTAAGGAAGGGTTATGTTTTTCGCGCGTATCTTGTATGTATGTAATATTCTTTATTACCTCGTATCTCCAGAACCACTGAACGGATTTACATATTTGAGGTGTCGTTACATTCGTATTAGCAGCCCAAGTGTTCTTAGGTAGGTGACGTTAGTAAAAAATAATCATGGCGGCTGTGGGACGCCATTGGACGTAGTGAAAAAAAAATTTTTCGTTTAGAATACCACAATATGGATATCAAATTAAAGAGCTTAATTTCAGAATTTCAGAAAGGTATATCATGACTATCATTACCATAATAAATTCTAACAAAAAGATAAAAAATAAAAAAATATTTGTAAAAACAAAAACCCCGACTGCATAAAACTAAAAAGAAAATAAACAAGCCCAATAGTTTATTAGGATTAACAGTCGGGACCTATAAGTAATTCTTCAATCAATAAAATCTTTAGCAGGA
>JAATLQ010024254.1:29101-51213 GCA_013421005.1 Heliconius erato x Heliconius himera
AATTGATTTCCGCCACTCATTTTTGCAATGTCTCGAAAATTGAGCGAAGAGTAGAAAACGGAGTGTCTTAATACTAGGTTCCTTCTGTCTACCCAACTTAATAAGAAAAAATATTTGTAAAAACAAAAACCCCGACTGCATCAAACTAAAAAAAATATTTGTAAAAACAAAAACCCCGACTGCATAAAACTAAAAAGAAAATAAACAAGCCCAATAGTTTATTAGGATTAACAGTCGGGACCTATAAGTAATTCTTCAATCAATAAAATCTTTAGCAGGAACCCCGCATAATTTAAAGAGGCCCCGACTGTTAATCCTAATAAACTATTGGGCTTGTTTATTTTCTTTTTAGTTTTATGCAGTCGGGGTTTTTGTTTTTACAAATATTTTTTTTAGTTTGATGCAGTCGGGGTTTTTGTTTTTACAAATATTTTTTCTTATTAAGTTGGGTAGACAGAAGGAACCTAGTATTAAGACACTCCGTTTTCTACTCTTCGCTCAATTTTCGAGACATTGCAAAAATGAGTGGCGGAAATCAATTTTATAACACCGCATTTTATCTTTTTACCAGAGCGAGAAAAATGTACAGTTTGAAATTGAAATGCTGGTTTTATACTGTCTGTTTCGTATTCTTCCGATATGAAGTGTTCTAGTCCCGCTATGTTAAAATTCTTATATGTTTTTTTATGTATATTTTTAGTGTTTCTTAGTGTGGAAAGACATTTTAAAATTTTTAAAAATATTATCATTATCATAAAGAGTATATTATAACTTAAACACTGAATGGATTAAATTTGATTACAAATTCCTTTTATATAAACTTTAGTTAAACTTGCCTCCTCAGTTCACTTATGTATGTGGGGTCAAGCCTTATAGAATTTCATATCAGTTATCCTTAACCGAATGTACTTACCTTAGTTACTTAATTTCTTTATAACATTCCATTATACATTCCCATTTCATTATTAAATTGAGACGCCTGGCTTAGCGACGTAGTCTTTCATATAATCGTGACGATTATGGATTCAATTTCCAATAGGGGGAATGAATTATTTTCAATTCCTTGATCTGTCTCAATATTATATAGACTGTATGTTTTAAAAGATATAGTATCACAGGGCTAAGAGATGGTACAGGTTAATTAATAAAACCCCTTATATTAATTAACCTTTATCAAATAATTTAACCCTAGTTCTTAAAAGTTAAACATAAAATCTTATTGCATCACTTTTTTTAAATAAACAATGTTTAATACAAAATTTCTGTAAGAAGTCCAACCTCAATTCATTTTGAGTTTTGATTCAAGTTAAAAAATCAGATCACCTCTTACCATCTGTCTTATTTATATACAAATGTATATACAACGTGGATCACAGTTTAAGATGAAGAATTTTGCAAATAAGAATGCTTTTAAGAAAATGGCTCTTTTTATTCTTTTTGAAGTGTCGTAATGGTTGAGAGAAAACTTGGGTGTTCATTTAAAAAGCTATTGTAGCTGAATGTGGGAATAAAAGTATTTTTACTCAAAGTAAATGAATTATATTATTTATATAGTCTGTCCATTAGTTAAGAAGAAAGCTTAACAGTAGTTGTGACTGTTGTGTAAATGTTTATCTGAAAGTCTTTACATTAAAAGGGTTGTAAATTGTTATAACTAATCTGTAAGAGCCTTATACAGGTTTTTTTTAACTTTACGCTGTATTCCGCACATAACAAGGTAAGCAGATTTAGCATTGAAACCTAGTGTTAAATTAATACGTTAAGACACTTCCATCCCCCACTTTCCGCTAAATTCTGAAGGAATTGCATGTTGAATGGCGGGACTCAACCTCCTGCTTTGCCTCGTTACCAAAGTGAGAAAATTAAAATATTAAATATTTCATTTCCTCGCGTGGGAATCGGGCCTGTCGCGTTTACAGTAATAAGGCGTGAATCTGAAAAAAATAACAAACACAGTAGCAAAAATAACAGTAGAATATGTATAAATCAGTGATGTTCATCTTTTATATTTCGATAATAATTCAATAAAAACAGTACAATCACAATTACAAGTTCAGTCTCATCAAATTGCACAAAAAAAGAGTAACATATTTTTTCTTATATATAATCTATTTGTGTTTATTCTGAAAATTCATATTTTGTATGCTATATTTATTTAACTTTAAGCTGAAAAGGCAGAATTATATTATAAGTTATAAGTTTAAGCCAGTGTACATTAGGTAACCAGCCAGACTTCATCTCAACAGCATCTGTAAATAATATTTCTATATAAAATTAAAACGTATTTTGCATAGAAATATTATATTTTAACAAATAAACTTAAAAGAAAGAATGAAGGTTTGCCCGTTCACGCTTTTCACGGTCTGCTGAGCATTTTCACTTCAAAGCTGTTTATGTAGATCTGAGTTAATCTTCTCATCTAATTAGAAATCCTCGTGGGGATTTCCAAATATAGATAGCGTTTTGGTACATTGAAATTTCTTTTTTAAATTAACTTTGAGCTACTGTGCTATGGTAATTATTTTACTTTGCTTATTTAATGTAGGTTCGAATCTTTAAAGGATTTTTTATTCCCGTTTTTTTGTCATCGTTAGACAAAAAAAAGTAATAAATATGGAAATAAGTCTCATTGCATGATCACCAATAAATCAATTAATCTAATAAAATATTAGAAATGCCATTTTTATATAAAATAACCAAACCACACCAAACCAATTTAGTTTGGTTCGGATTCAGATAAAAATATATTTCTTATAATGTATCATTATTTTTAGAGTGAGCATTACCTTTGTCCATGTTTGCTTTGCTCAACAAGGCTCCGTTCGCTTCGCTCGCTGTTATGATAAGAAAAATGTTTGATGGACTGATGGATGGATGATGCAATTTTTTTTCGTGTTTACTTATAATGCATTGTTAAATTACAAAAAAAATACTTACACTTCTACATAATATGGAGATATATAAAACAAATCAGTGAAACACCTTTTATGACTATGTATATTAGAAAGCATTTTGCCTTATACTGCATATAACTAGGTAGGCAGCAGAAACTTAATGTTAAGACACTCCGTTCTCTGGTTTCTGCTTAAATTCGAAAGAATAGTGCAATCAACACCGTACTTTGATATAATAGAAACATTTGGGACTAAATACTAAATACTAAACTATAATAATATTAAATAATTAATTTAATATTTTAATTTGAATTTATAGATATAGCACAATTAGTGAAGATTAATTGTCTAAATCTTGTCTACTCCCATTGAGACTGCTTTTGAAAATTTCACTTTAATTTTAGTGAGAAGAAAACTTTATTAATATAAAGTTTTAATAAAACGAGTTCACGCCAAGATATCTTCTAAGATTTCCCATTCTATTGTAGAAATGAATATAGTTTTAGATATAAGTATACCCATGTTTTGGTAAAGTCTTATAGATTTTAGTTAGTTTAGTATTGTCATGAACGTAATATTACTTTTGTGACACCATTGAAGGGCTTTTGACTTATTTTGCATTCTGTAAAAGATGACTAACCTATGGTTTCGCTTGAGGTCAAATATCTATGTCAAACACACACAGTATTTCATAAACACAAAAAGTATGTATGTATGTGTATAATTATTTGTCTTATATATATTTTTTGTAGTGTATATATATACATATATAAAAATATATATCATAAGAAAGGCAGCTTTTTTTTGTTCTTAACTTTGTCTGGAAGCGATGGCTACCTAGCCATAAGACCGCTTTTGAGCATTTTTTTTTGAATAGTTACGCCTATATTTATTCAATATATTGTGGTGTACAAATAAAGTAATAAGAACAGTGCAGTACTGTGCTGTACAATGCAATAATAATGAATTATCCAATATTCTTTTTCAATTCAAAGTAGTATTTCTACAGATTAGCTTTATAATATAAGTATAGATTGTTGGTTCAAACTTTAATATTAAATTAAGTTGCCCGCAACACCGTTCGTGGATTTTATAACCTTTTCCATCCGTTGTTATGGAAATTTAGACAAAAAAAGGAGATAGTGCTTTATTGGCGGAACTCAACGCCACACTTTGTTTTATCGGAACGATTAAAAATAAACAACTTAAATTAAATGTTCCCCTCTAATCTTTTATTACTTAAAAAAGAAAAAGATCTTAATAAACAGCTAGTAGTTTACATGAAAATCATATTAGAACGGATATGCGATAAGTCACTCGCTTTCATCCCCGGATGTTCGTGTATTGAAATGATAAATTACATCTGGGCTCTATTTATACAGTATTTTGCTTTATTTTTGTGACGTCTGTATGAAGACACTTAATTGGAAGGTTTGCTAATATTAGATATACGAGATTAACCGTCTGTCTGTTAAGTTTTTTTTTTTTTTGACTGCACCCTGTATTCCGCATATAGCAAGGCAGGGAGAGCATCTAGTGCTTAGACACTCTGTCTCACGCTCCACCTAATTTCAACATATCACGAGTTGAATGTTTCCACGTGGGGAAAAATGACAATAATTTATTCCCGCCGACGGGTATTGACCCCTGGTGTTTGCAGTCAGACGATGTGCCGCTGCTCCAATACAGTCTCTATAAATTCTATTCTGTTGTTTCTGTTCCCCACTCGAGTGGGGATCAAATCCAGCGCGAAAATATAAATATAAAAAAAATCATTCCCTCGAGCTGGAATCGAACTACCAACCATTGCGCTTAGACATTTTCACGTGATCTTTGCATAAAGTGTCTTTCAGTAAATGCAATGGTTGTGAGCTCGATTTCCACTCGATAGAATGTTTAGGTTTTAATTTTTTTTTTTTGCTTTAAAAAAAGTGCGGTATTGCGTTTCGCCAATAAACGCAAATTATGTCTTAAATGGACGAAAACTGTTAAATAGTGTATAAGCTATTCGCCCCTCCTGCTATATAAAAACCAGAATAATAATGAAGATAAAAAGAAAAAATATATTGGAAGTAACGACTTTCGTTCTTTGATCATAACATAAGTTTAAATATTTAAGAAATTTCAGGAAAATGAGACAGATATAGATTATTTGTATGAGATAGAAAGAGATAACAATATCGTATCTCATTCACGTGATGAGGGGACATGTTTATTTTTAAACTTCTTTGAATCACCGATAACGAACTAATTTGCTTCTAAGAATCTTTTATTGTTTTCACATTTTAGCTTTGAAAATAATAATATTATATATGAAATAAGAAAATGTATACGATTTGTATACTTTATGTTTGTATGATGAATAATTTTTATTTTGCAATAGTACTTGGAGGTTGTGCGTTAAGTCCTGTTGAAAAGTTTAAAATAAACTTTGTTTGTTTTGTTTAGTTTCTCACTGTATCCCGCATATAGCAGAGCAAAAGGGAACCTAGTGTTACAACACTCCGTTCCCCATTTTCTGCCAAATTTCCGTGACATTGCATCTGTCTTGTGACTAGAGCTAGAGAATATAGAAATAAGTAATGCCCTCAAGTTTGTTTCGGTTACTGTTACTATACTTACGTTACTCAGACGATATTACAACAAAATAATTTTTAAATCAATTCAATTTAATTTGTCAGAAAGAAATAATTACTTAACTTAGGTATAATTCAACTTCAAGCTGTCCAGCATAGTTTATGCGTAGTGTTGTATTTGAAATTTGAAATTCACAAACTTCAATTACTCGAAGTTCGGCAAATGCCAACATCAGTTTATTCGAAGTCAAATCATTGACAAGCAAGATGAAATCCTACTTGATCGAGTGTAGTGGTTTAATATGAATAATAGATGATGGTTAACTGTACTTCTCATGTGAAATTCGAGTGATTTATGGAGAATTGGGTCACTATAAATTGTGTCACATACTTTGAATCACTGGTTACTTTTTTCTTTATCAGCTTTACGCTTTATTCCGCATATAGGAGAGTAGGCAGCCGGATTCTAGTGTTAAGACACTCCGTCCTCCACTTACGGCCGAATTTTTCGAGAAAATATTAATAAACAATAATTAACTCCCCCGAACGGGGATCGAACCCATAATCGTCACGTTACAACACACAATATTGTGGTTGTTAAAAAAAGTGTGAACATAAAAAAATATACTCCGTGGGGAATCCTAAACAAACATCTAGTATATGTAAATAATGTATTTATGAGTAAAACAAAAACCAAAAATATATAAAAAAAGGAACTCAAAAACAGCTGTTGTGCGTATCTCGCATTAGTAGACACGCAACAAAAAATGAAATAAAAACTACTGCTTTAGTCTAGTGCGCCGGCGTCATTAATCATCCCTTAAATATATTCTTTGTCAGATTTCTGCAATATAGTAGGTATAATAATATTTTTAGTTGTGGATTTTATTCCCATTTTTGGATTTGTAAGAGGGAACCAGAGGGTTAAGATACGCAGTATCTTGGAGTCCAAGTGGAGATACTTATACCTAAAGAAATGTCTCTAGGGATAAGTATCTCCACTTGGAGCTTTAATTTTTCAAGTCATTGTGTTCTGATTGATAGATCTTAACGCTGCTGTCTTGTATCCAGAACGAGAAAATAAAACTGTTTAAATATTTCTTCATTCCCTGAGTGGGAATCGAATCCGAGTGGGTCACGTTTGCGGTCAGACGCTATGCCAAGGCGCTACCATGGCCTTAAATTAATTTTCAATTAGGGACATCGACATAATTAGAAATCAAAATGACTTTTCAGAATAGTAACATATATTATAATTTACACAATATATTTCGTATTATATAACACTTAAAAAATACCACAACCAGGAACGAAATATCAATCAAAATCATTGATCCAACCAAATAAAATTATTTATTATCAGTTGTTAAAATCGTTATCAAAAACATTTGACATAATAACTTAAACACCCCCTTCATTAAAAGATCTAATAAAACACATAATAAAGTTACATCCCCACAAATTGGTTAACGCGTAACAAAATTATTAAGAGAAACATGAGCGTGCGATCATAGTTCTTATTACTAATAATAATAAACCTTATATTTGAGTGTAATGTTACATGGAATGCAATATCATGATATTTAAGTTATAAAAGGAAGACAATAAAGGAGGTTAAGCGTAGTTAATATTTTGTACTTAAAGGGTTCTGTAGCTTTTATGGATTTTTGCGTTTAGGCATTTGTTACTTTTACAGGAAACAGCAGCAGTGTTAAAATATTATTCTAGTTTAGAGATATCATACGGAACGCTCTAGGAACGTGACGCTCATTTTATTCTACCTACATTCAAATCACTACACACTAACACAATATTATTTTTAAATATAAATATTTTATCCAGTGAAGAGGTCCATTTACACATTATATCAATCAGCTTATAAAATACATTCTACTGAACCCTTAGAACAAAAGTGAACTAAGTCAAAATATCTGTAATTTGTGATTTTACTAACATCGAAGTTCAAAATTGAGGCCAGTCGTGGCACAGGGGCACACTGGTGGTGGGTTTGACCTATATTTCTCAACATTCGAAATACAATCTCACAATTCGAACAAATGGACGGATAAATAGACGAATCGATTGACTGTGGAACCCTAAAACGTGAATATACTCAGTATTACAAAGAAATAAAGATGATTTTGATATAGTTTCATTGGACAATTGACCCTTATCTCGTCAATTGAGTACAGTTAAGATGTAGGGTAGATGTCTTTGATGGTTCATTACTTTAGTTAATGCGTATTAAGCCGGTTCAGTTGAAGTCGGAATTGTCATCAAATATAGATTATTAAATAGTGATTTTTATATATCTTTATAATATGTGGAAAATGACTAGATTCTTATTTGGGATGTGGCGCAGTGGAACAGTGTTTGTAAACGTGATTTTGGTTTTGATCCACTCTGGTGAAACAAAACGCGGCGTTGAATACTGTTACTAATAAAAAGTCTTGATTTTATTTCCAAAAATAAAAAAAATCTTAAATTTAATTTTAATTTTTTATTAAGCAAATTCAGAGTAGGTACAGAATGTAGAAGAAGTATTATTTATCAATAATTGTAGCCCTTTTCATGTAAATAATGATAAATTTTTATGTTTCCTATTTTTTGCGTCTGACCGTTAACACAATGGCTATAGGTTCGACTCCTGCTCCTGCTCCAAGAAATGAATTATTTTTATTTTCTCGTTTTGGTAACGAGATTAAGCGCGGCGTTCAGCCATTAAACGCACAGTCTCGTAAATTAAAGAAGACCTACACTGCTATGCAGGATACGGCGCGAAGCTATAAAAAATGCTAACTTAAAACGCTTACAATAATATTTATATGTTACCATTTTTACCCGAGGGAATTGGTTTCACAACTACCTCAAACTCAAACACAAAATCTATCTATAAGTCCCAAAAGCTTTAAGCCTTAAAATACTGAATTACAAAATAAGTACCATTTAAAACTAAGTTTGTTCAGGTACGGAAACTTCGTAGATACTCAGTACTTTCAAGTTTTCTTCCCCTCGCTAAGCATTCACTGTTTCCACTGAGCACACAGAAAGAACTTTAGTACAACTTCATTCCTTACTACAGATATTCTATTCTATATTTACAACAAAGTACTTACTCATTTTTAGTGTTCCGTAACCAAAGAGTAAAACGGAACCGTGTTACTAGGGTCCCCTTTCCGTCCGTCCGTCCGTCTGTCCGTATGTCACTGGGCTTTATCTCCTGAACCGTGATAGATAAACAGTTGAAATTTTCACAAATCGTGTATCTCTGTTACCGCTATAATACTAAAAATAAAATAAAATAGTTTTAAGGGGACACCAATACAACTAATGTGTATTTTGCTATTTTTATAGATATACGTGTATAATGGTACGAATCCCCCTCGTGCACAAGTATGAATCGCACTTGACCAGTTTTTATTGTATTCAAATTTCGCAAAAGTTTTCTCTAGGTGTGTTTTATGAAATTTTTACATTTTAAAAATCTTTTCAATTGCAGTGAATAGTTTGTTTCTTTTGTTAGTTCTACATTTATGTTGTAGGTATTTAATTATATATTGATAAATTATAGTAAATTTGATTTATGAAAGACGAAATGGTAGAGTCCAATGCCTTATTTTATGTAAATAGAGCTAGATGATGAAATTACTACTACCACTACTACTAGCTTCATGCTTTATCCCTAGCGGGGTAGTCAGAGAGAACGGAGCACCAAGCGCTACGGTCTCTACATATCTTTTTCGCCTCGTCCACTGTCATCAACCTCTTCATACATGCCCTTCGGGGAGCCCTCATGCTTTTTACGTGACCTTACTCCAGTATCTTTGATACTGTGTTTTCGAAGGTCAACCGAGGTCTTCCCCTGTCTCTCTTACCACTCACTTTTCTACCATATTTTTTTTTGCCATGCTTTCGTGCCCAAACCAGCTGAGCAAGTTCTTCTTCATTCTCACCGTGACATCCTCACTAGTACCTGCCATTCTGTGTACCTCTTCATTGCGGAGTCGATCAGCTAAGCTGACTCCGCATATCCTACGAAGAGAGCGCATCTTCACAGCATTCATCTTTCTTTCATTCTTATTCTGTAATACACACGTTTCGCTGCCGTATAACATTGTCGGTACCAAAACTACATTATGTACGGCCAAACGCGTAGCTATGCTGACGTTTCGTCGTATTATCAATGCAGTTAAGACTCCGTTAACCCTGTTACCGGCAGCAATACGCCTTTCCACATCTATTTCGTATCTTCCATCTCTACTGAACATACTTCCCAAGTATACCACTTCATTCACTTGTTCTAATATCTTACCATTTACACTGATCTTGCATTCTGTCCTTTCGTCATCTCGTTTAAAAACCAGAACCTTTGTCTTATTCGTATTCAGGCTTAGACCATTATTTTCACACCCTTCTTTTAGAGTGGTGACCAATGTCTGTAACTAGCATTCTGATGATGCAATAAGCACTGTATCACCTGCGTACAGCAATTCACATTCAAGTCACCCACTTTCTCTCCCATATCACTTTGTTTCACTCCTTGGAGACAGCTATCCAAATACAAATTGAACAACCAAGCTGTCATTGAGCGCGCAACCTTGTTAAACACCAAATCGGATGTCAAAGCAGGGCGACATGCCAGCTCCTACTCGCACGCAGGCTGAGTGATCTCTGTAAAGAGACTTTATAGCCTGCAGCAACGGTCCGTTCACATTGTACTGGGGTAGTATCTCCCATAATTTCGTTCTTACAACTCTGCGGAAGGAAAAGATCCATACACCCTCTTCCAGGTCTAAAGCTTTCTCGGGCCTCCCACAACAGCCTTTCAGATCTCTCTTGCATTCTTCTCGCTAAAACTTTGGCATAAACTTTACTACCTAAGCTAATGAAACTGATAGTCCTATGGCTTGCGCAGTCTATCTGTGAACCTTTGCCTTTATACTAAGACACGATGACCGCACCTCGTTCCCGCTGACTTACCACATTTCAGACTTCGTATTGCACTCTCAACTTCTTTTACATTTATTTCACCATCAGCTGCATCAACACTCAGCGTTTCGCTACTTGAGACTGAGTGTCATCACATCAATACATCTCCTTGTAAAATTCCGCCCATCGCTGCAAAGCGTGTAGTTGTTCTGTTAGAATTTCCCCGTCTCGAGAAACACTAACTACTTCATGTTTCCCTGAAGTTGTTTGTTAACCTTTCATCTCTTTCATTCTCTGCCTTTTCACGCATTCATCTGTATCAGTACTTTCGTCTGGTGCTTTTGTAGCTTATACTCTTTCTTTTTTATCTCTCTCATACTTTTGTCCTTACCTGAGGCTTTATAATCGTGCCATGCCTTCTTCTTTCTTTCTACAGAATCTTGCATTTCATTCGTCACGCGTTTTGCTATAGAAATATACCCCTATCGCTGCTTCCTTCATACAATCTCTAAGGTTCTGCCAACATACTTCAACATTTTCATTTCCAGATTCACCATTTTCAGGCAACCATGAGATGTTAGAGTTGTATAAAAAGAAACAACTTGACCTTAAATGTAAATATCAGAATTTAACAGTTAATTAGTCAGAATATTAAATATAAATATACTATACATTAAATTAAAAGCGAATTCAAAAATGTATGAGGAATAGAATTGTCTTCATGAGAACGAAGTGTATAACACTAGGTCCCCAAGTTCCCTCTACCGTCCTTGCTATGTATGATATATATTTGCTATGTAGGAAAATTGAACTAAAACTAAATCTAAGGGAACGCTCTATGAAGTAAAAAATCTCATTTTCGAGCAACTTAGAACTTACTTTCCAACGCGTATGCACTTTTAAAGCCAGATACAATTTAACGGTGCGGAACGAAGAGTGGCGAAAATGTTCTAATTGTTTAAGTACCGTAATTCCAGTTAATTCTATCGAGGTAATGTTCCAAGCGGTTATTTTTTAAGAAATGATCATGTCTTTAGTTTCTTATTTTACTACCTGCTATTTTCAAACATCACTATTTAATTCGCGGAACTTAACGCTGCTGAGTAACCAAATCAGGAAAATAACCATTATTAAAATAATATATAAAAGTTCTCAATAAAGTATATTCTGCATAGATCTTAAATAGCATGTTTTCCTTATATTTTTTAAGCTTTAGTTTTAGTATACAGTTTCATAAAATATTCATCAATATTGCAGCATCGCGAGTTTTAAAGTTTAACGTTGTATCCCGCACATTGCAGTGTAGACAGAAGGAATCACGGAACCTAGTATTAAGACACTGTTCCCATTAAGACACTATCGTTCCCCATTTGCTGCCGAATTATAGAGATATTGCGTGTTGAGAGGCGGAACTCAATGTCGCACTTTGCCCCGACGCCAGATTGAAAAAAATATCAAGGTATACTACTATTTTATATATGTATATGTATGTGTTACATATTAATTATGTGAGTAGAATTGTGTATCTGAATTGACATTTATTTATATATATAAAAGGACATGTACCTGACTGACTAAGGTAAGACGTACGCACAGCCGTAACCGCTGTGCGTGGAAACGTGAAATTTGAACAGATGTATATTTTTGTAATCTGGACATCCACTAAGAACGAAATTTAAAAAATTTTAACCCTAAAGGGATGAAATAGGGGTTGAAAGTTTGTATGGATTTTTTTTTAAATCGGCACCGATTTTTATAAAATTTGATATTCAAACTTTTAAAAATATTTCATTGAACACATGTTTCACGGTTTTTAGAATTCACCCCCTAAGGGTTCAAATAAGTGGTTGAAAGTTTGTATGGAAAAGTGTTTAAATCGCCACCGATTTTTAGAAAAAAATAAATTCAAGCTGTTAAAAATATATTATTGAACACGTGTTTCGTGGTTTTTTTAGAATTCACCCCTAAGGGTGCATATAAGCGGGCGAAGCCGCGCGCGCCCACTAGTCACTATATATAATAAGACAGTAAAAATATTTTGTCTGTACATTTAGTAATTTTGACTGAAATGGATAGAGGGACACCTTAAAAGAATAATAGAAAGCAAAAATATATTTTTTTTAATTTCTTGTCTGTCTGTCTGTCGATATGTAAGTCCACATTTTTCTCCAGTTAAGTTAAACCAATTGCTTTGTTATAACGCAACTTAACTACTAAAGTTTGGTTCATCAAAATCGGTTCATTAAAAAAAAGTTATCGTCATTTGATTGAACTCAAGGCATTAGTTTGCCTGCGAATGTTATATAGCAATCGAGCTGGTAAGAATGACATTCGAAACGTCTTGTTTATATGACTGTTAAAAATCAGCTTCACGCTGTATCCCGCCCACAGCAGGGTAGGCAGAGGGAACCAAGTGTTAAGACACTCCGTTGCCCACTTTCTGCCGAATTCTGGAGGCATTGCGTGTTGAATGGCAGAACTCAACGCCGCGCTTAACCTCGATACCAGAGCGAAGAAATGGGAATATAAATTTAAGTAAATATTTCATCTCCTCGAGTGGGCATCGAATCCACAACCAGTAGGTTTACAGTCACACCTCGTGCCATTGCGCCACGACTGGCCTCTATATATGTCTGTTGATAAAAATATATATTTTTAAAACACTATTATAGAATATTTTATACAATAAAGTAAACAAAATTGAATTGTTAGTGAAGATTACCTTCGTAAATCATAACAGCTAAGTTTAAATCGTAATTAATTCAACACAGAGATAAAGAACGATTTGATCTTCAAAGAGATATTAAGCAAATACATAGGTTTTTTGGTTCGTTCGTTCGTTTCAAATAAATCTATATAAAAATGCCTAAAAACATCCTTTCTAAGTGTACATCATTATAGTTGTCAATCAATTCTGCTTATTAAATCAATCATGTATTTTAAGCGGGAGAAGCCGTGGGCGGGCCGCTAGTGATTAATAATTATGTTGTGACTATTTAGAAAATAAATCAATATTGCTTCATACTCTAAACTTGTGCTATCATTTTATTGGCGACGAGTTAAATTAAATATTTTTTCGTGATAATTGTAACTAATGTCGCTAATATAGTATTTCCTGGACATTATAACCCCAAGACAGACAAGTGGTGCAATTACAAAGAACAATCGCAGTGCGCTCTCGTCGCTGGGGGTGTTTCTGTGAATTTAATATTAAGGGATGTTCTCTGTTTCTATCACAGTGCGGAAAAAATACTCGTTGATTGCATCATTGTTAGCACCCGCGAGACCGAGTTGCGTGGAATTTAATGAATTCTCAGTGTACTGGACAAATTTTCCGAACCAGAGTTAACGAAATGCTAGAAAGTGATAAATTTCATTAACGCCGGCAGTTACCTGATCAGATGATGTATGTGAAGACGCAGGAGTTTGCGTACGAGGCGGCAGTTCAGACATAAACTTAATTAAAATTCATAGCGTGGACTGTAACCCATTAAAAGTGTTAGGTATTGCGAATGTTCGCGCAGTACTCGGACACAAGGTAGCCCAATGTGAGCTCGTGATGGTTTCTGACCATGGACTAAACTATGGGAAGAAATTGCTATGGTCTTGACACTCTACACTCCTCAAGGTCTGATGAAGGTGAACAGGCTAGCTTGCACTGTGATGCAGCCCCGAGTATTTTCCAGAGAGTGATGTCGACGGCCCTCATGGGAATGAAAGAAGTGGCGTATTTAATAGATGGTATTGCCATAGCAAGAAGGACATTACATGAACACAATCAACGGCTAAGAAATGTGTTATTGAAACTTCAAGAGATGGGCCTGCGTCTTAACTTGAACAAATGTGTTTGCCGCTGACAGTATTGCGTTATTGACACATATAATTAAGGCGGAAGGCCTGCACCCGCCCCCTGCAAAGGTAGAAGAGGTACAAGAAAAATCGGCTCCAACTAACAAAGAAACTTTAAGGCCCTTAAGAGCTTTTCTAGGCTTGTATAACTTTTATAAAAAAAATGCGAAAAAAAGCAATCGTATTGGAACCATTATACCGCTTGCTTGACTCTAAGTGACCTTGGAGATGAAGTAAAAAGGAACTGGAAGCATTCGAGACGGCTAAGGAGTTACTCGTAATAACATCAGATCGCACGTTGGTTGTTTACGATATTAATCAAAATGAGGACCTGATTGCTGGCAACTGTACTGATTGCAGTTTAATATCTGGAACACTAAATATGTCTATTGAGGAGAGTTGTGGCCAGATATAATTGGAATCCCAAGCACCGATCAGAGTAATATTTTATAATTAATTATATTGTAACTGTTTGATTGTCTTGTACTGATTATTTCAACATATATAAGTATTGATGAATGATATGTTATATATTAATTATGTGAGTACAATTATGTATTAGAATTGACATTTATGATTTATAACTATGTTGTGGGTATTTAGAAAATAAATCAGTTTTGCTTCATACTCCAAGCTTGTAGTATCATTTTAATATGTATATTATAGATATATTATAATTTCCTTTTTTATGACTATTCTACAGACGTTTCACGGATATATATACATACATATATATAGTGTATTGCACCAATTTTCGAATATCGGCTTAGAACTGAATAGCAATCAAATCGATTTACGTGAGGATTGTACAGCAATATATATCTATCTGTGTCAAAGCATTTTGTTTTTATGATAGTAATTGATTTACACTAGTCGTCATTCGTAACTTTGCTATCGCGGTTTCTTAGGCTCCCTTACATATATATATTCATGGTAAATTGTAACTTTTTATGTCCAATAGTTTCCCTCTGTTAATCACTCATCATAGTAAGGGAAGAGCCGCCCTCATACTGTAGTCCATATATGCAACTTCAATATTATTTTAATAGATGATTTATATATTTTGATATTATTTTTTGGTATAAAAGGTTTCCTATTCGGGGGAAAGATTTGTTTTTATTTCCCTACTGTAGCATGACAAACGCGACGTTGAGTTCCGCCACTCAATACGGTCATGTCTCTTCGGCCGAAAGTTGGAGGAGTGTCTTGATACTATGTTTTTCCTACCTAAACTGTTTGCGAAACCCATCATAATGGGTTTCGCAAATATGAGAGTGAAAAAAGTGTACTTAAGAAATCATGATGTGAAATCATCATTTGATTGATTTTATTATTTACTTTTATAAAAAGATAAAAAAGATTGAACCTGCGCTTTTTAAAAAAAAATCCATAAGCTCTGATCACTAAGCCATTCGTTTTCATCAAATAAAATTGAAATGTGCGTTAAAACTTATTAAGAAAAACCGGACAAGCGCAAGTCGGGATCGCCCACCGAGGGTTCCGTAAAAAAATTAAAATTAAAGCTTTTTCTGAGATGCAAGATTAGCTTAGCTAGAGCCGCCTTTCATCTGATACCTCACTTGAACTGGTGGCTTTAATACCTAATGGATTTAACCCCAAATCTATAGTTTCAGATTTTTTCCTGAACTAGTGCTGTCTGTAGATACTAGCTGCCAAATTTCATAATTCTACGTCAATCGGAAGTACTCTATTAAATTTGATATTGAAAATATTAATATTTTTTTTACTGTACCACGAAGGTCTGTGATTGTTAATTACTACTTACTTTGTTATTAATTCTATACTTTATAAGTATCATATAGGTATAATATATCCGGGGAATTTCAGGTATTGTGGACTTTATAATAAAGTTTTATAAGGTAGGCAAAACCTAGTGCCGAGCTTGGCACTCCGTTTTTAGGCTGTCCTAATTTAAAACATTACGTGGGAGTTAGTAAAATTAAACTCTTCAAAACGGAGAATGCAGTGTCTTAACTTTAATATTCCTATGCCTAACCACCCATACAATTTTCAACATGCATTAAAGTAACGAAATGATTGTACCTAATTATCTAACAAGATGTAATCTTATAGTAGTAATATAAGAGTAATCCATCCATTGTCCTTTAAAGAAGACGTTTCTTTTATGCACTCCTCTTAATCCAAAAGATGAAATAATTTACGACCTTAATTTCTAAAAGCCTCAAGAAATGTTGCGGAAATTATTATCCGATTATGTATTATGGAATAGAATTATATGTTGATGGGTAGTTCGTTTATTTATTATACGTTTAAGTTATTATTATGAGGCCGTATTTCGATCCCCACTCCAGGAAATAAAATATTTATTTAAAATTTATTTCCATTTCTCGCAGCGTTGTGTTTCACCACTCAACACGCAATGCCTCCAGAATTCAGCGGAACGTGGGGAACGGAGTGTCTTCATACTAGGTTCCCTCTGACTACTGTTCTGTGTGCAGGATAGAGCGTGAAGCTGATTAAAGATTGGCATTGGAAACAGAAACTTCTTGCCGGCTCTTCTCAGCGCCACGACGGTCTCTATTATTATTTCATAATTTAAAATATTTAAACTTTATCCATTATAGTTAATTTACAAAGACAAAGAATATTTAATCATTTAAACATACTTGTTAGAGGTGCCAAAGCTCAATGCCTGAAATTAAGTACAGCGAAAAAGCTGTTAGACGAGCTCTGTCTTCTTTGGACATCCACAAGTCGAGTGGGCCAGATGGTATCTCTTTTTTAATGCTTCGTTCATGACTGGGCGCAGTATCAAGGTCCCTGTCGACGGTTTTTGCTCGGAATATATATCTGTGACCGTTGGCGTCCCGAAATGCTGTGAGCTGTCCTTTACGTTGCTTCTTCTGCATATCAATTACATGTAATTAGATCCTAGCATTTATTGCTATGCAAATGACAGCATAGTGGACGCGCTATACTCCGGGAAGAAACTTACCAGTGCCGGAATAAACGTATGTCTTCTATTGCAAAATCCTTTAGAAATGTCTCCTCATGGGATGAAAGGAACTTGGTTTAATTCAACCCCCAGAAGACACAAGTTTGAGCGTAAACCTCTAAAAAAGCCTTATTTGTCGTGTTTTGTCAGCCTCATCATATTAGGTCTTAATGTTCCGAGTGACTGGGAGTAACGCGATCATTTGGATAGCAAGGCCAAGGTGACCTCGACGGAACTGGGAGTCATCGGACGCAGAGCAGAGTAAGAAGGTACTTCAGGTCAAAACACCGATGGACCCTGTAGAGGGTCCATATAGATTAATGTTCTAATCTCTGGGATGGTCCATCCCAGTAACAGCTTGAAACATTTGATTGCATATTACGTAGAGCATTATTGGGGACCCAATGATTTGTGAAAGGCTTGGCTCTTTTTTTTGCGTAGAGACGTCTCCTCGTTGTGCGTTTTCTACCTAATTTATCATAAGGAGTGTTCTGGGGAAATATTCGACTTGTGACCTGCCGCCAAATTTTCTATCCGCACAATACGTTACAAACTAACATACCAATCACACTATCTGGATACGTGGCACTCCCTTACTGTGTGGCTTCGTAGGAAACTTCTTTTCACGCGAACGCATCTGTATAATGGCCTACTTGCGGCGGTGTTTCCAGATAAATTCAACATGAGTAACTTCAAAAAACACGTCTATTTCCACCTTAAATGCCGACAATACACCTGTAGCTCCTCTGGAGTTGCACGTTATAGTGGGTGGCGGTGACCACTTACCATCAGGTTACCCGTACGCTCGTTCGTCTCGTCTTTTCCGAAAAAAAGCTAGAAAGTTTCTAAGTAAGCAGTTGTGGATTTGACTCCCACTCGAAGAAATGAGTTATTTTTATTTTTTTTACTCTGGTAACAAGACAAACCGCGGTGTTTGGTCTATCCGTCCATACGCGATACCTCGAAAATTGGGTGGAAATCAGGGAACGAAGTATCCTAACACTTGATTCCTTTGATCTACCTAGCTATATGCGGGATACAGCGTGAAGCTAATAATATAAATAAGTGATTATCTTAAAAAATAATCACTTTAAAAATTACTTCAATAGAATTAACTGGAATTATAGTACTTAAACAATTAGAACATTTTCGCCACTCTTCGTTCCGCGTCGTTAAATTGTATCTGGCTTTAAAAGTGCATATGCGTTGGAAAGTAAACTCTAAGTTGCTCGAAAACGAGCTTTTTACTTTATTTAGTATATTCCTTTTAGTTTTAATGGGAATTATGTTATTTTTATATTACTTTTAAATAAATGTTCTGTGGTTATTATGTTTAGGCAGTCGTGGCACAGTGGCAGAGCATTTGACGGTAAACACGACGTTTGTGGCTTCGATTACTATTCCAAGAATAAATTATTTTCATTTCCTAGCCCTGGTTACAAGACAAAGACAAATAAAAAAATACGAATTGAAGTGTATTAACTCTAGGTTCCCTTTCCAGCTTGCCTTTGTCTATCCTATTATGTTCTGGAAATAGCGTCAATCTACGTTTTTTAACTATGTCCATTATACGACTATCTCGTTTCGTAACTATATCCATTATACGAAAGTTGACTGACGCAGATGAGTTAAATATAAAAGTCAAAAATATCCAGCGTAGTGGGAGGCCAGTTTGGATAATTAATTTACAACCAGTGTCAAATGCTGTACCAAAATATAAGATGACGATACATGAATTAGCAAGGGTCGAAACTATAAGAAATATAGTATTTTTATAATATATACATATTATTATATTACAGAGAATATATACATATTATTATATTATAGTGTTTAGATGTAATATATAAAAGATAGTGGGTTCGATATCGGTTTCCGGGGAATTATTCTTCAAAATCATAAAACGCGTAACATTGATAACTGTTCATTGCAAATAAGAAGAAGGGAAGAAGGTCAGAAAAATCATAAACTTAGGAACGAACTGGTTAGAAATAGTTTTAAAGATATTTTATATTCGGTAGAAGTATGTGCGAGAGGCATAACAGTGATATATCTCAATAGTTGGCTAAAACATTTTGATCCGTCTCGAACTATCAGCATCTAGCTTTTAACACGTATTTTAAAGACGGCACTAATCGAATAATATCAAATTTGGTTAAGTAGAGTTGTAGTGAATATTATCTTTTAATAAAATTAATTCATAATCATAATAATAACTAAAACTATTTTATTCTATATTTACATTATATTCTTACACTACGTCCTATTTTCAAATTTACTTAAAACTAAAGTGTTAATATTTATATTTATTAAAATCATCCGCACGCAGCGCATTCGCATGACAAACTTGTTTCGAGTTTTTTTGCTGTGCGTGACGTAGCCTGCTTGCTAGCTACGAGTAAAGAGTCGGCTACTATCGCTTGCGACGTTCACTTGTTTAAATATTGTACTCATTGCTTGTATTCAATTTTAAGCCTTATCTTCTTGCTAATACGTATCTGTTTTGCTTATCTGTTTCTTTTAGTATTTCTTTAAATTTCTTTATTTCTTTCTGTGAGTGTGTAAAATTATTTTCTTTGTATATCTTCTTAAGTGTTAATAAATTTGGACAATTATTCCACAAAATTTTGGAAATTTAATTTCACTCCATAATTAAAAATATAAAATATTATTAAATAGCGTATTTCACAAAAACCGCTATAGAGTTAAGCTTGTACAGTGGAGTTAATGAATATTTGTATATAAAGTGGCCACTTAAGTCTACATTTGGGTCTGTCTGTAAGTCCCAGGCACTACTCTAAGCTCCTTACCGTGCAACGCGAAGGGCCACACGGTAAGTCCATGAAATGCTAAGTAGTTTCTTCTCTTTCTTTATATAGTATGGTTGCGTTGCCTTTAATATTTCGTTTCAGGTAAAGAGAGTGTAGAGTAGTGATAATAAATGAAGATAACTAAATCCTTAGAGATATAATAAATCTTATTAGAATTTTTATCGTTATATTCTCTAATAATATTCTGGTATGTACGGTAAGCTGTGTTGTTAAATTATGCGTGCTGATATTTCCTTTCCACATTTGATACACAAATAGAGATTAGTAAATAACTTTTACTTTTGTTAGCTTCATTCTTTTTATATATATTTTTATATAGTAGCTATCTACTATAAGCAGGTTTCGATTTTCCCATCTATTTTAGAGATATAGCGTGATGAATGGCTGAATTTTACACCGCATTTTGTTAACTATAACTAAGAAATGAAAATAATTTAAGTACAACCCACTTCCCTAAGTGTTGATCAAACTCACAACCGTTGAGCTTATACTCAGACGATATCCTACTGAGCTACGGCCGCATCAATGTTTCTATACAATTTACATTTTTTCTACAAGAAATATCTAATAACACCACTATAGTACTTTCCCATTTTTATTGTAATGGGAAAACATTAAAATTCTATAAGCGAGAACAATTTATTTGCACCAAACGTTCGGTATACGCTCTCAAGACATTTATAGGTGGCAATAAAATTGATAATATCAGAGTAATAGCTCTATCATATTGTCTATTTACTACGACACGGTTTTTATTTTTATGAAGGAAATACCTTACAATTTGTATTTATTTGTAAATGTCTTTTCAGTTAAGCTTGAGGCATAAAGGATAAATTTTATAGTACTATTGGGATGTCGGAAATTGTTGTTGAGTATTTATTTACTTTGAGCTATAAAATATATTTAAAAAATAAATTTTATTTTATATGAAATGTTTCTTATTTATTTCCTAATACATAACCTTTCCATCCAACGACCTTTTCAATGATAATCTGATGACGGATGATGATGAGAGATGATTAATTTTTACACGATGAATGAATTTTCATTTACTAGATCTAGTAAGAAGATAATGCGATAAAAAACCATTTTAGCTATCTCCTCTAAAGCAGTAGGGTCGGACGACATCAGCCGTGCTATGATCACCCTTATTTTAGATATCCTTGTTCCTGTAATAACTCACATTATCAATTTTTCTTTATCCTCTAGTCAGTTTCCCGTGATGTGGCGTATGGCATTTGTTCTCCCACTCCCTAAAATATGTAATCCTACGCTACCGTCACATTTTCGTCCTATTTCAATCCTCCCTTACCTCTCCAAAATTCTAGAATCCACTGTTTACCAACAAATCTCTAGTCATTTCTCTAAATGCAACCTATTAAATCCATTACAGTCCGGATTTAGAACTGGTCACAGCACAACTACTGCTTTATTGAGAGTTACTGAAGACATTAGATCTGCAATGGAAAATAAGCATTTAACTGTGCTTATTTTAATAGATTTCAGTAATGCATTCAATGCAGTAGACCACGATCTTCTTATTGCACTCGTATCCTATGCTAATGTCTCCAACACAGCTTTACAATGGTTTTCGTCTTATCTTCAGGGGCGTCAGCAGTCGGTTCGTGTGGGCCAGACCTTTTCTGACTGGCATGATGTGACAGCTGGTGTCCCTCAAGGCGGTATTCTTTCTCCTCTTCTTTTCTCAATATTCATTAACTTCATCACTTCCATTTTAAACACTCGATACCATCTTTATGCTGACGACTTGCAGCTTTATGAACATGCTAGTGTAGATAATATTGTTGGTGTGATTAATTCCCTTAACAATAATCTCCATAATATTTCGGTCTGGTCGTGCAAATACGGAATATGTGTTAATCCTGACAAATGTCAAGCTATAATTATTGGCAGCTCGCGACAACTATCTAAGCTCGATCACAGCAAACTGCCCAACATAACTTACAATGGCACAACCATCAACTTTACCACCACTGTAAAAGATTTAGGTATTATAATTGATGACAAATTAACTTGGAGCAATTATGTTGCAGAG
>JAATLQ010024256.1:0-10178 GCA_013421005.1 Heliconius erato x Heliconius himera
GCGGCTGCCTTTGCATAGTGGACGTTACTTAATTATTGCTAAAATTACTAAACAATATTCTAAAAACATGTACAAGTAAAAAAAATCAAAAAGAATTCCCAATAACATTACAAATATTTTTAAAACTGTGATTTACTATGTAACGAGAGTGTTCTCACTGACAAATATTAGCCGAATAAAGTCCCGACGCACTCGATGACCAATCTTCGACGTCTTCGATACCGTACGTCAAAACGGGCTTTCGTGCTACCAATTGTTGTTTACTGCGTTCGAGTATCGAGACATTCGAACGTAAAATGGTTCGTGCTGGCATGAGTTAGTTCCCTTTACGCGCGGTAGGGGCGCTGTTCAATTCCTATACAAATTGCTCTCGATGACGATACGAATACTTTTTCGATAGTTTTTCGTGCTTGAGCTACAGATAAACAGTATTAAGAAAGATCAAATGATTCGTCATTATTATACGTTCATGTTAAAATTATGTTGACCACAAATTTCAAGTACTTAATGTATACATTCCTTATTATAAATAATATTTTAAGAATTTTAAAACAGCCTGACGCTTTTTCTGTACAGCAGGCAGGCGGGACCTAGTGTTAAGAGTTAAGACACTCCGTACTCCGTTGTTGTCGTCATGTTGAATTTTAGTTCTTAACATTAGGCGAAATCCAACGCCGTACTAAGACAGTATGAAAAAAAATAATCAGTTATTATTTGAGAAAACAGCCAAACACGATAAAATACGACTACAATTCCTTTTATTTTACAAAAATATTATTGTAATGTGTTTACAAGTAATTCTCATGCAATAATCAATTCTCTCTTTCAAGCCATACCTTTATTCCCTATAGTGTATATTCCACGGGGCACGCCGTTGAGTTCTGCCACTCAACACGCAATGCCTCCAGAATTCGGTAGAAAGTGGGGAACGGAGTGTCTTAACACTAGGTTCCCTCTGCAGTGTGCGGGATACAGCGTGAAGCTGATTTTTTTTTTGTATATCCCTATAGTGTAATGTAACACTTATAAAACAAGTCTCTTATGTTACCTATTACAAAGGGATATATGGGTTAATTATTAAACGTCCATTAAGACATGGCCCTTAAAGACCATGCTACCGGTTCGAATCCAGGATATTTTAGTTTAAGCTTTATTACTTGGTCACAAAGTCTACAAAATGTTGGAAGGAGCAAATTTTTAAAACAATGCCACCTTTTCACGTGTGCCACACGTGTAGGGGTGGCATGAAGAAATAAAGGCATAAATAGTTGTATATTACTTATATTTTTATCTTGCATATAGAAGTAAGTAGGCAGAGGGAACCTAGTGTTAAGACTCTCCGCTTTCCTCTTTCCGCTCATTTTTTAACTCAACGCTTTGTCTTGTTACCAGATCAAAGTAATTGAAATAATTAATTCTTCGTTCATTAATTCAGCAGACAGTGGCTAACGGAGTGTCTTCACACTAGGTGCTCTCTGCCTACCCTGCTCTGTGCGGGATACAGCGTGAAGCTGATTTTGATTTAATTCTTCGTCGTGTTTAAAGTCACACGATATACCACTGGGCCACGATAGCGTACATTTTTTTCATCTAAAATAAAAAGCAGTTTGAAAGTCACACCTACGTATTGTGAGTGTAATTTATGATTTTCTATTGTTTTTCGAGCTTTTGTTTTAATTAGCAAAGGCATGAACCACATCTGGTCACCTAAGATTGGGTTTGTGCAAATTGGTAACAAAATGTATTTTTTTTTCTTGAACATTCAAGTTTGTCCTGTGCACGACAGGGTAACTAGATATAGAGTATCTATTTCTACTTTCCATGATTTAAGTATATTGCTAATTAAGTGCGGAATTCAACGCTGCATTTTGACTTACCTAACTATAACTATAAACTCTATATCGGACTTGTCGTGTATTTAAGTAGATATATTACAAATTGAGTGCGAAGCACAACGCCGCATTGTGTCTTATGAAATGGAAGAAACGAATAAATATAATAAATATATATTTGTCCCAGTTTAGGATTGTGCCTACAACCATAGTGTTTACAGCCATCTATGGTCCGTGCCATTGCTATTGTGCTATGATAGCCTCATTTACGATATTTTGGTTAAACAAAATCAAATATACCTATAAAATGTAAATCTCATTTGAATGTTCTGTTAAGTAAGTCATTGTCAATTTGAGCTTTTAATAGCAGCTTTTCGCTTTTTTCTGCGTTCCCCATTTTCCGCAGAGTTTTTAGGATATTGAGTGAGAGAACTCAACGCCGCGATTTGTTCATTAAAATTTAGTGCAGATGCTTTATATAATAAATGATGACTAAACTCTGTACTTGTGGTTTACATATGCTTAAAATAATATATAAATACATTCATTTATATATGTATGTTGTCTGCATCATTTTAATGTTTTGTAACACTTAGACTCGTGTTTTATAAAATAAATCATAACTAAAATGGCCTATTATATTTTAATGTCTTTGCATACTTATCATGATTAACATATTGTTAAGACTGCATCTCAATATGAAACGTGATAGTCGCGGGTTCGATCCTCATTGGTTATTCTTATTCTGTGCGTTTTTCTAAAAAGACAAAGCGCGGCGTTGAGTTCCACGCAATGACTCCAAAATTCGGTGAAAAATGGTGAACAGATTGTCTCAACTAGTTTAATAATTTCAATAAATTGGCGTTTTTCTCAAACAAAAATCCCGCATCCCAAAATATCCGTTATACGTTAAAATTACATTAACAATAGGTAATGCGGGTGAGTGTTACCTTGCGTTGAATATTATCGAAATTAGATCGCTTTTATAAAGATTTTTTCTATTTAGATAACGTATTTGTATTGGTGATATTAATGTGACTAATAATGTAGAAAAAAGTTAATGCTGGTATTATTTTTCTGGGACTAACGCGTTATGTACGGAATTATTTGGAATAAATTTATTGTGTAATATTATTTTTCTTATAGATTTTTGTGTTTTCACGCTGTATCCCGCACTTGGCAGGGTAGACAGGGCACAGGGTAGTACCTGGCAACCTAGTGTTAAGACACTACGTTCGCATTATGACAATTCCATTGCCCATTTTTCGCTGATTTCGGGAGGTATTATGTATTGAGTCGGACAGATAAACCCGAAATTGGTCGCTGCGCCATTATGTCCTCATTGCTTATGATCTCAACTGTAGAATATAATTTCATCATTATAATTCATTTTGGCAATATTGTAATTATTCTTTACTATATAATGTATTACATTCCATTGAAATTATAAGTACGAGTGTCTTAAAAGTAGGTTCTCTGTGCCTAAAATATAATATATATAGCTTGAAACTGATTTATTAAATTTAATTTATAAGTTCAAATTACGGCACAAAATCTTGCGTTCTGTACTTTTTAAGAGAAAAACTAAACTTTATAAGATCATTTTGCTGTCGGTCTGTCTGTCTGTCTGACTGTCTGTCAAGGGCCTTTATCTCAGGAATGCTTGGAAATATCGAGTTAAAATTCAAACAATGTACTCAGGTCTACGGTTCCTTATTATTCAGAAAAATGTATTTGTATATTTACTTAAAAATATATATATATATTGCATTTACAGGTAGTACTAGTTCAGAAGAAAATCTGAAAACTATACATTTATGGCTAAATTCTGAAAAATAATAGTCTTAAAAGGGGGGCAAATTTGGTATTAAAGCCGCTAGTTCAAGTCAGGTATCCGATGAAAAGGCTCTGGCTAACCTAAGCTTGAATTTAAGAAAAAGCTCGAGACCTCCAATCTTTGTACGGAATCCTCGGTGGATGAGCTCGACTCGCGCTTGCCTGGTTTTTCATATTTAATTTTTTACTCCCATCGAGAAAATCGAACCTAGAACGGATCTTTCAAAATCAAATAACTTCAAAATATAAACTAAGTTAATTACACAGCGAGGTTGTTTACCTGTTAGCGTTCGCGCCAGATGTTCCATCTTTATTGCACTCCATAAGAGAGGAGCGGTACCGAGAATTGTCTATAACTAACGTACCTACGATAATAAATGAATATACTCATAGTACAAAAGTTAATAGCTACAGTAAACCGCGATGGTGATAATGTTGACGCAAAGGTAGTGGGTTCGATCCCTATTGGGGAATGGGGGATATGGGGGAATTATTTAGATTATTGTCGCCTCGCATCGTCCACTGCGGTCAATCTCTTTATACATGCCCTTCTCCTAACGGGGAGCCCTCATTCTTCTCACGTGACCTTTCTACAGTATCATCGAAACTGTATTCTAGAAAGTCACCACTCACTCTTTTTTCATAAAACTGAAATAATAATATTATTTTCATAAAATTTATGAAAAAAGTAAATAAAAAATGAAAATATAAACAAAATCGACTTAACATTACAAAACAAACCGCACATATAAATTGTAGCTGTTCCGAACAAGTTGTAAACGAATTTACTTTTCGGCGAGTCGAACGTGTACGCGGGGGGCCACACGTGGCGTGGGGTCCGGCCACCGGTGGCCACCCTCAACAAATACGAAGTACTAAGGTAAGTCACATTGTTGCACTGTATTATAAATATTTTTTTAGGCAAAGGCTACGTAGGGTTAAAACACTCCGTTTTCCAGTTTCAATCAACTTTTTGGAGATTGTGTTTTAAGTGGCGAAATTCAACGACGCGCTTGGTTTTGTAATTAGAATAAAGACAAAAATTCATTCTCCTGAGTGGAAATCGAATCCACACCCGTTGCATGAATGGTTAGAAGATATCCTGCTGCGTCACGATGGCCTTGTAATATTAAAGGTAGTATATAATAATATATGCTACCTTTTTACTTAATACATGTTAAATAATAGTAGAATAAGCCAAAAACTATATACTACGTCTATATACCACAAATAAAAAAATAAAATGAGATCGCTCGATCGTTGTGGCTTCGATTCCTACTCGAGGGAATAAAATAATTTATATTTGTTTTTCCTCGGTCTCGGAACAGAAGTATATGAATGACAACGGAGTGACATAACACTAGGTTCCCAGGTTCCATCTTCCCACCCTGCTTAAATAATTTGTTTACACCATAATTTGTAAACAAAAGGCTTACTAAAATTTCCGCGTATGACAAGTAAGCAGCGGTTATTCTCATTTTCGATATTTTACATGTTGAGTTGCGGCGCTCAACGCTGTGCTCTGCCTACCAAAGCAAATAAATGAAAAAAAAAAAGATTGGGATCACTTCACAACCGCACATGCTACATTGTTACGTGTTAACATTTATCATAACCGACAAAAAAAAGGTTAATCACAACCATAACTTCAACAAACCGCCATAAATACTCAAGTTATCTTAACTTTTCTAAACTAACATTGTAAATATCTATCTATAATTATATATTTGTTCATACAAAACCTATAAGAATAAAAGATTTGTAAGTGAGAAGAAAAAAAATCTGTCAGTCAAGCTTATCGCAAAGGATACGAACCCGTAATATCCATTTAAAATTATCAGTATTAGTTAAGTGGCGATAAACAACTGGTAGAAATAGTGTAATCAGCTTATTTGGGGGTTATCTTCGTCGACCTTTGTCAAAAAAAATGTCGTTTTAGAATTTTGTATGAAACATCATTTTTTTCTAGGAGAATCTAAAACCATTTTTTTAGCTACACGCTGTATCTCGTCGTGTAGGCCGGGGGAGGCTGGGAACCTAATGTTTTTTTTTATTTTTTTTTATTTATTTATTTCTTAACACTACAGACACTTGGTCCGTACCCTTTTTAAATGTATTAATTTCCTTATCATATATATTAATTACATTATCGTTTACATACAATTAATACCTATAATAGGAAAATTATATTTTTAACTTTACATTATTTTACAAAATTTTACTTAGATCTAAGGTTAAGCGAATGTCTATATATGTATATTTAACAATTTGGGAACCTAATGTTAAGACATTCCGTTTTCATTAGGTCACTTCTGTTTCCCACGGTGTTTTTTGCCGAATTTTTGAGGCGTTGTGTGTTGATTGGCGAAGTTCAACTCCGCGCTTTGCCCCGTTACCAGAGTAAAGTAATAAAAATTTAGACATTTTTGAATATTGAGTAAATTTATTAATGATTAGAAAATCATCCAAAGGTAGCTCTGCAGGTTACTTGTGTTTAGATTCCCTGAGATATTTTATATAATATATTTGATTTTTTTTTACACGCAAATACTAGAGATTCCTTGAAACGAAACAAAAAATACCTACTATATCCATATTAAAAACGAATGACATATTTAAAACACAACATCTCCATTCCCAATGATCTTTTGTTGGTCCATTTGGACCGGTGTCCGGGATGCTGTCTGTACTACTCTGTAATCTGTACCACATGGATCAGTTTCACACGCGTCAATGACAATTAAATAAGGACCATTGTACTCTGTTATCGTAAACAAGAGATTACTTAGGCCAAAACTCCTTAGATGACACTACGTCAGGAAGTCCTAGACCATCTGGCACCGGTCTGATATAAGTGTGAGCGAATTTCACCTTTATTAGTATGTAATTTAGAGTATTTTTAGTATTTTTTGGAGAAAACAATGAATAATTATCGTTTGTTTGCAGGTCGGTGCTCGGATGGCCGCCATATGACGGGCAGTTGATGCGACAGAAAAAATGTATAGGTGTTAGGGCTTTTTGTCTCCAATCCATTCAAGGTTTGGATAATTTATGATTATTTAATATGTTTTTGTGTATTGTTTTTGAATAAGTTTCTATAGTAGATTGTAAAAATTATAGTAATTTAATATTCAGGAACTATTGGCTTAAATAAGAAAATAATTTTAAAATTAAGGGAAATCTTGTTGTGTAGGATAAATGTACTTTATTGAGGAACATACAGATATAAATATTTAGAATGTATTTTTTTCTTCAAGCTTCACACCGTATTCCGCACATAGGATGGTAAGTAGAAGAAATCTTCACATCTTGTCTGGAGACAGTCGAATTCTAGAGGCTACAAGAGTGAGAAAATAAAATTAAATAATATTTCATTTGTACGAGCGAGAATCGAATCCACAACCTGTCGTGTCTACAGTCTCAGTCATTTCTATTCAACTACGCGGACTAAACCACAGGTGAAAAGCTATATGCTAATATTTATGTTGAAATAGACATGTCGCAGAGATGTTTATTTATTTAATAATATGAGTAACATTTGTAGCGACACGGAGCGGCGCTTGAATCGCTGCCAGTACTAACGTGTAATTACAATAATTACATGTTATAATTAACTTGCCTATTTCTATATACATATATCTATATATTTTTATTTTCATATGTCAAGGTCAGTGGGATGGGCGCAGCGGTTATATTGTAAAAGCGATGGTTGTATGTTCAATTCTCACTAGGGGGGATGAATTATTTGTATTTCATCACACTGGTAGGTAGATATAGCGCGATGTTATCCTCCACCACTCAACACACAGTGTCTCGAAAATTGAACGGTGAGTGGAAAAAGAAGTGTCTTAACACTATGTTTCCTCTGCCTATCATATTAGATATATGCTGGATACGGTAAATATGTAAAAAAGTGTAAATTCCTAAGTGTTAACTAGTATAAACAATAAATATCAGAAACGTTTTTTCCGAACGAAGAAGCGAAGTTCAGAAGTTTGGCTTTGTCGTAAAACTACCCCACTGTTGGTATTATTTGTTGATTAATTACCATACTTTATGGCGATGACGCGTCAAATATCAAAATAAGGGGATGGAGGACGAAGTCCGAGAGATCCTATAAATTGCATAAAGTAGCAATTTATTTTACATTTTAATTTTTTTAAGCTAATTCAGAAATAAGTAATGATATTTTCATCTAAAATATTTATTTTAAAGTATGAAGGAGGATCGTTAACGTGAGGAATAGGGATAGCATATATCAATAATCTATCGTTCAGAAAATGTTTTTTTTTTTAAATAAAAAATGAAACAAACTAACTTGTCACTGTTACTGCTGGTTGCCTTCGCCCATGGACATCTTCAAAAACAGAGGAGTGAGGGATTCTGAGGAAGACCTCAGGTGGTTTACATGGCTTAATGAATATATGGCACGATGTTTAAATATCATTTATACGCATAGAGTTGCATTTTTTTTTGTAGATTTAATTATTTTTAAGATTTAAAATAATTAAAACTACAAAAAAAAAAAACAACGCTTAATTCTATTAAAATATCACCTTTTCTTAACTTGGGCTTAAACTGATCATTTTGAAATCGTCAGGCTCAATTTTATTTAGTAATTTTGAAGTGGACATGTCTTAAAAGTGAAGCTGCCTACACACAAAACGAAAATGAAGTGCCTCAAATATACTAATTTGAAAAACATAATAAAATATATAAGAAGTAACGAATAACTTTTTTATGTTTTTAGCTTCATCCCGCAAATAGCAGTTAAGACAGAGGAAATCTGGGAACCTAATGTTAAGACACTCCTATCTCCACTAAGACACTGCCGTTCTTCACTTTCTGTCGAATTGTTGAGGCATTGCGTATTAAGTGGAAGAACTCAACATCTCATCGCTAGAGCAAGAAAGTAAAAATTAAAATATTATATTAAATATTTCATTCTTCCGAGTGGGAATCGAATTCACAACCTTCGCGTTTATAGTCGAATAACTTGATCGTATAAAACTATTTTTATTTAATTTTATAACAGAAATAACAGCAATTAATATATTTTCACGATGTTTTCCCACAGGTAACGGCCGACGGGATGTGGTCGGCGGTGGACGATACTATTCATACATATTTTTATATTTAGTACTTGCGTACTAGTTTATTGCTTGTCTATGCGTGCCAAAAGAGAATGAAAACACGTGGTTAATGGATTAATAGCTTATAATTATAACGAGATTGGGTATTGTTTTTTTTATTTAAAACATTTATTTTAGTGCTTTTGTAAAAATAGAGAACAGAGTGTTGTAGCACTAAGTGATCTATACTATAATTTTTTACAGCTTCTCACTATATCGCGTATATAACAGGACAGGCAGGGAACCTAGCCTTTTCGAGACATTGCATGTAGCCGCGCTTTGTTATGAACGGGAATTGAACTCAGAATTGTCGCGTTCATAGCCGGATGTTGTTGCACTGCCCCATGACGGCCTCTAGTACTTATTTATACTATCTGTAATATAAATTTCTCTCAGCTTCACACTGTATCCCGCCTGTAGGATATACAGATGGAGGGGCCTGGTGTTAAGACACTCTGCTCTCCACTTTTAGCCATACTCTAAAACTTGTAATGTAAAGATATCTCTTATAGACGAAAAGCTAAAGTGCAGAGCTAAATTGTAATGGCGGAAGGTATACTTTCTTTTTTTTCCTTATTTCCTTCCTTTTCTATTAAAAAGACATACATATGACATATATATAAACCTATTAGGTAGGTTTTTTTAAATATAAATTACAAAAAAAAAAATGGTTACTCTTATTTTAGGTGTGGGAAAGTACTTAGGTTATACATAGATATTAAGTATACTAGTAACTCGATAGTAAGTATTATCCATTGATTGAATTTACAGATGCACGAACATGTCCATTCCTCTCACATACATTACGTCTGTAATGATCAACCGCGGTTGATATGAGCGTTTTGGTTAAACCAATCAAATAACGTTAGTTAGTGTTATACAACCAGTGAGGTTCTCTTAATTTCCTGCAACCTCGTTTCTGTGGACTGTATATAACGTAAAATTCTGTTTTTCCGGTTGCCGTTGGAATTTCGCGAAATCTTTTCTCATCTCCCCCTACACTTCTCAAGAAATATATATGTCAAAATTCAGATTTCTGCTTGCAGTAGTTTTTTATGGCTGTGTGCATCTGTCAGTCAGTCACGGAGAAGGATCTACGTCGATTTTATATAAAACGATTAAAATAAAAAAAAATGGATAACTCTTTAAATTAGAAAAAATATGTTATGTCATTGAAGTGGAGTCAAGATGTAACTTACTAAGAATAAGAGTTTTTCATTGGATTTATATATAATAGATTAGAAATTGACGTTTCAAAGAAGATCTTTTTAAAACAAGTCACTTCCACCATTTTTTAATATGGCACAAAATAAAATATATTTACAATTTACCAACAAAATAAAATATATTTACAATTTTGAGGCCAGTCGTAGCGCAG